>JARYHS010005891.1:0-21834 GCA_031002005.1 Vandiemenella viatica
GACCGTAGCCCAGCTTCATGGAGACGGTTGTGAATGGTCCTCTCTGATACCCCAGGAGCAACAGTGTCCCTAATTTGCCGGGAAGTGGCGGTGCGGTCCCCTACGGCACTGCGTAGGATGCGACGGTCTTGGCGTGCGTCCGTGCGTCGCTGCTGTCCGGACCCAGGTCGACGGGCACGTGCACCTTCCGCCGACCACTGGCGACAACATCGATGTACTGTGGACACCTCGCGCCCCACATGTTGAGCAATTCGGCGGTACGTCCACCCGGCCTCCAGCATGCCCACTATACGCCCTCGCTCAAAGTCCGTCAACTGCACATACGGTTCACGTACACGCTGTCGCGGCATGCTACCAGTGTTAAAGACTGAGATGGAGCTCCGTATGCCACGGCAAACTGGCTGACACTGACTGCGGCGGTGCCCAACCGCTGCGCAGCTAGCGCCCTTCGACGGCCAACACTGCTGTTCCTGGTGTGTCCGCTGTGCCGTGCGTTTGATCATTGCTTGTACAGCCCTCTCGTAGTGTCCGGAGCAAGTATGGTGGGTCTTACACACCGGCGTCAATGTGTTCTTATTTCAATTTCCAGGAGTGTAGATATGTTCATGATTATGTTAGAGAACTGAGGGGAATTCTGAACAGTGTTGGCTAAGAAGTTACTGAGGATGCAAAAAAGGCAGGTATGTTAAGTAACTGGTTTATTGAGACCATTAGAGACTATCATCCAAGAATGGAAGAGGGATATCAGAGGAGACTAAAATTTGGAACTAGATCCTGAAGAATAAGAAAGCTACGGGAGCATAAAAGAGCTGATGTGGATAATATTGCTACAGATGTTTTAATGATATCTTGAAACATTATTTAGACTGAATCTGGAGGCTTGCTGCTGTGGTATAACAGTACTGGGTTATAAAGGAGGGAAAATTTTGAAAATTACAACCAATTAAGTTGTAGGGAAGTTGAAGAAATTGATGTTCAACCACATCAGAAATGCCTATCACAAAAGAGACTGGTTTCCAAAACAGCAGCATTGGTCTAGGTAAGGATATTCATGTGAATCACATTTAATGGTCTATACATTGGATATTTCAGATTAGATGAATGAGGTAAAAACTATTTAGTGGAATAAAAAGTCACTTGCCGGATAGGGAAGAAGTTGGGTGTGAAATTCACTATTAAATAAGGAGGAAATAAAAATGGAAGTACCATAGTATTAGGACCATTGCTGTTCATTATTCTAATGAAAGATTATGTTGATGGTTTACATCCAGAATTGAGGCTAATTTAATTTATAAATGTAATGGAGCACACACTCCAGTGGCAGTTTCGCTAAACACCCATCTTCCCCCTTTCCTGCACCCACCTGCATTTGTCCTCTACAAATTTTAACTTTAAATTCTTTCAACATTTTTGGTAGATTATTCATCACTTCCCTTGGTAACTTATTCCAATCCCTGACACCCTTACGTAAAAAAGAGAATCTTAAACAGCTACGGGCAGATTTGGACGGAATGTAGTTGCGTAGGCCAACACCAAATGAAGATAAACATAAAAAAGAGTAAGCTTGTTTGGTACACAATAAAGGAAAATTTAGGTTGTTTATAGGTGTGATTATAGGTTGTAGCAGTAGGACACATTGATAAGGTGGTATAAAGAGGTTTCAAAACCTTTTATTAATTCTACAGGGATGTACATATAAGGAAAGACAGGGGAATTTTTGGTATAAAACTTTAGTTAGAAGTTTGCTTCAAAATGGTGGTGTGGAACCAACATGGTGAGTATTAAATACAGAAATTAGAGGGTATGCTGAGTGTGGGTAGTATAACATATCTATAAACTATATACATAGGTTTAATCCATAGATCAAGCACAGAAAAGCATTTCTACCAGCTATTCGGAAAAATACCCTTTAATCTGATTTGAAGGCTGCCTTTTGTGAAAGAAATTTCAATTAGTTTTTCAACTGCAACAGTTTTAGCTCCATCCATTCTCACAACGAAAATTAATGTTAGGAATCATTTTAAAATATATTCATCATATTCAAAAAAATTTGGTTTGAAAGAAATTTCATGTCATAAAACCATGTGGTAGTGGGGAAAGCAAACCTAAATTTTAAATAACTAATTAATGTGGGAAGCCACATTAGACCTGTTACCACTAGTTGCAGTCAGCATCCTCTAGAATGTTTTGAGCATAAAGTTAATTAATTATAGGAAGCATTTCTTTCAGGAAGCATAACTTAAGTAAAAGAAAAAACCAAAATTTAAAATAATGAAGACACAGGCAGGAAATTAGTTTAAAAGGATAGATAAAATCAAGAGGGTGAAAATTATATATCGGTTTCATTTGAATGTTTAAGACTTTTACAAGATAAATTAGATTTTTGAAACGTATTGTCAGTGGTTTGATGGAATTTGTGTTTAATTTAATAGAAGCCTTTTTGGAGAGTAAGCTGAACTAAAATAGGTAGAATAGGCTACCCAAAGGCAAATAACAATTCAAAATACTAAGCACTTATTTTGATATTAATTTTTAAATTTCTAAGCTGTCAAATGATTTGATAAAAGAAGACCAGCCATCTTACCGTAGGAATAAAAAAATAATATTGTACCAAAGGCACCGGTAATTGTTAAGGTTCAGTCTGTTTGTTAGCTGAACCCCCTGCTTTATGCTGTTCTGACAGTAGGTAGACCTGTTTGTGAAAATACCGCAGAGCATAATCAGTAACTAATATAATAAAGGAGATAGATTGGGAGTCATTGGCAGGCACAAAACGGACGAAGAGAACGCTGACAATGTGAAGAGCATATATTGGTAATGGCATGCAAGAATATTGGTGGAAGAAATTAGATGTATTACGAGGAAGGGAAGAGATGGCCATGATCACAAGCCAGCACTCAATTTCAGGTGTAAGGAAGTGGGGAAAATATCTCTTATAGGTAAAGGCGTCAGAGATCGGAATAAATTTGTGAGCACTGATGGAATTTAAAATTCACAGAGGGCAATAAGTAATAGTGTTGTGATAGGTGTGTAGGGAAAAATCTACAGTTAAATTAAACACTGCTGGTATAGAACAGATTTGAAGCTTCAAGTTTTAACTCATAAGCAAAAGTTTAATTTAATTGCAATGGAGCATACACTCCGATGGCAATTTCCCTAAACACCCAACTTCCCCCTATCCTGCACCCACCTACATTTGCCCTCTTCAAATTTCAACTTTAAATTCTTTTAATGTTTTCGGTAAGTTACTCATCATTGCCCTTGGTAAATCATTCCAATCCCTAACACCCTTACCTAGAAAATAAAATCTTCCCACAACCTTGTGCCTGAAATCGAGTGCCAGCTTGTGATCATGGTCATCTTTTCCCTTCCATGTATTACTTTTCACACCTACTGCAATATCTTTCCATGCCTCATCACCAGTATATGCCCTGTACACTCCCATAACCCTCCTCATCCTCCTCCTGTCTTGCAATGCATCCCATTCCAGCTGCTTTATCATATCTGTCACTGATTGCATTCTGCGATAATTTCCAGAAATAAATCTAGTATCCCTTCTTTGTACCTTCTCCAACTCCTGTATTTGATACTCAAAATGTGGGTCCCATACTACACTACCATATTCGAGCAATGGTCTGGCCAAAGTTCTGTAATCCAATTCCTTTACTTCTCTCGTGCATCCCCTCATCACTCTCTTCAACAAGTGCAGAATTTTGAAACCTTTTCCTACCACCTGTCCAATGTGTCCTGCCCAGTTAAGCTTGTTATCAAATGTAATGCCAAGATATTTACATTTCAAGTCTTCAGCAAGCAATTGTTTCCCCACCTTATATTCATAATTAACCTTTTGTATTTTATTTGTGTATCTAATTAGCTGACTCTTCTTTGCATTTATCTTCATCCCATGTTTACCAACCCAAATAGATATCCTGTCCAGATCACCCTGCAACTGTTTACAGTCCTCTATCGTTTTGATCCTTTTATACAGTATTATGTCATCTGAAAACAATCTAATTTCAGATAGTAAACAATCAATACAATTATTCATTAGAATAATGAATAGCAATGGCCCCAATATGCTACCCTGTGGCACTGCCATTTTTACTTCCACTTCTTTTGATACTACATTTCTACGCTAACTTTCTGTTTTCTACCTTTTAAAAATTCTTCTATGCACCATTCACTTTCTCATCCACTCCAATTGTTTTTACCTTATTTACTACCATTTCATGGCTTACTCTGTCAAACGCCTTTGACAGATCTAGTGCTACACTATCAATTTGGCCTCCCTTGTTCATTTAATCTGAAATATCTTGCATATATTCCACCAACTGAGATTTGTATGAAAATCCTTGCCTAAAGCCATGTCGCCTACTTTAAAACCACTGATGTTCCTCGCATATATTTCTGATGTGGTTGCATATGAATCTTTCCATTAATTTACCTACCACTGATGTCAAACTGATTGGCCTGTAATTCTGAATATTTCTCACCCCTCCTTTATGTACCGGTACTACTATTGCACTTTTCCAGTAAGCAGCAAGCATCCAGACTCAATATAAATAATATTTCAAGATAAAGTACAATGTCACATCCCTCTATCTTTAAGATATCTGTAGTAATATTATCTACACCAGCCCCCTTATGTTTTTTTCAGCTTGCTTATTACCTTCATGATTTCTTCAGGATGAATTTCAAATTTTTTAGTATCTTCATTTCTAATCATATTGTTAAGCTCATTATCCGAATTAGACCTTCCCGTTTCTGATTAATTGTGCCTAGTCCTCTCACTAAACCAGTTACTTAAAATCTCTGCCTTTTTCAAATCGTCAGTAACTTCTTCTCCATCCTTATCTATAAGTGTCTCTACACCCTCCCTTCCCCTCAGTTTCCTGATATAGCCATAGAAATTTCTAGATGCATCACCTGCATTGACAATACTCTTCATAAACCCATCTTTAGCCATTTTCTTTGCTGTTATTAAGTCCTTGTTTAGTTGTTTTAAATATTCCCTACTACCCTGCTGTCTCTTAACTCTGTTATGTTCTCTTCGTACCAACCTCTTTAACCTCCTCACTTCCCTATTATAGTACACAGGTTCTCTACTTATCTTTATTTTCTGGTTTGGAATAAATTTTTCTTCCCCCTTTCTTATTATCTCCTTGAACTCTTCCCACGTTGACTCTACTGTACTTGTGCCTTCCTTCCATTTGCTGAAACGTTCTCTGAAATATCTCTTCAAATTTGAAATCTGTGCCTTTCTATAATTGTACCTATTTCCTCCTTCAATTTTGGCTGCTGGTTCACTGAATCCTCTAATATCCATCAGAACTGATTCATGAGCACTTATTCCTTCAGTTACTTGACACCCCACGAGGGTATCATCGGGCTTTATTAGGAATATATCCATAACATTTTGCCCCCTAGTGTTTTACTCTTCCACTTGTGTGAATCCTCCTTCCCTTATTAAGGTATTTGCAAATCTTTGTTCCCATGTGTTATTAATCTCATTTCCTTCCCAGTTTACACTTGGTAAATTTAAATCCCCACAAACAATGATCATTCTATTCTCACCTCTGAAATCTGAGTATGAGTTTAATTTCTCCCCATCTGTCATTCTTCCTGTGCGGTAAGCAGCCAACACCCTGATTTTTTTCTTTTTTATTACCCCAGAAACCTACCCCAAGTAACTCATGGTCTTGATCTATGAACGCCAGTGAACTGTGGTAGTTTTTGTTAATTAGTATGAAGACTCCTCCACCAATTGCTCCTCTATCTCTGCGGTACACTCTGTAAACATCAGGAAAAACCTCACTGTCTAGTACGTCTTCTTTTAACCTCACTGTCTAGTACGTCTTCTTTTAACCTCACTGTCTAGTACGTCTTCTTTTAACCTCACTGTCTAGTACGTCTTCTTTTAACCTCACTGTCTAGTACGTCTTCTTTTAACCTCACTGTCTAGTACGTCTTCTTTTAACCTCACTGTCTAGTACGTCTTCTTTTAACCAACTCTCTGTAGATAGGTCACAGCATTTCCTGCTATTTGACAAAATTTTATTTTAGTAAAAGTCTCACCATTTTCGAGAAATTGATTTTTGAAACATGTGACTTTGTTCATTTTATTCCATGCCATTTCTACAAATAAAGGCTTTTTGAACCCTGTTTTTTTTTTTTTAATTTACTCAAAAATATTTGAGCCAAAAAACCTTATAAGAATTTTTAATTGATATAATTATTTTAAACTTCTTTTCAAATAATTGTTTTACTGTAGTTCAATCTGCTAAAGAGACCATTGTGCATTTTAAACATGTAGTAAAAAAATGATGATAATGATATTAAAATATTTGTAAGGTATTTTAGGTATTTTTTAACTTTTTTTTAAAAAAAAAAAGAAAGAACATTGTTTTAGATGACTCAAACATCCTTGAGTAAATTAAAAATAAACAGGGTTCAAAAAGTCTTAATTTGCAGAAATGGCATGCAATTAACTGAACAAAGTCACGTTTCGAAAAAAATTAAAAAAAAAAAATCAGTAGCTCGAAAATGATGAGCCTTTTCTAAAATAAAATTTTGTCATCTAGTAGGACATGATGTTACCTATGTGTGGTTGCTGGATTATCCTTTCTTTCTTGTACACCCTGTATATGTTACACGGGACACTGAGGATGTCTTAAAGAAACACGAATATTTTTAAATCGCAAGGCCGAGAACTACTAATAAAAACTGTTATCATAGCAGTTAACGAAGATCGGTCAAAATCACCGGCGAGCTTAAAAATTATCATTCAGACCAAACCTGAATAGGCAATGTCCCATTGTTTTTTGAACACAATGAACAATAGACTAATAGGGCTCCCAGCAATCAGCATATGATTTTACTGCAAGTTGCATCTTGTCCGATGATTTACATGCAGTTAGGCCCCGCTTATTATAGGAAGCGAGGGATATGCTGGGATTAATAACAGCGGTGTTCCTCCCCTCAGTCAAATTACGGTTCCACATGGCAGACAATGTCTTGCATTCAAGAAAAAATTGACAAATATCATTAATTTAACTTAGCTAAATAGTTATTACTATGATATTACTGCTGTAGCAGTTAACAAAAATAAGTTATGTCACAAGAAATATTCAAAATATTTAATCGAATAGATTGTAAATCCTTTGACTAGTAAACGTTCATTTATTAACAAAACTGTCCGACAAGTACCATGTTTGTCTTACTTCTAACTTTTACGCGTACTTAAATATTTCAAAAAGTTGTTAGTGGTGCCTAATGAAATTATTAAACAAGACGTTTAGCTTTTAACTTCGACATTAATAACTTAATTACTGTTAGGTTTGGATATAGAATGGTTTTGATTATTACTGATGTAACTGATTGAAATCGCAAACTTCGTTATAACAAAAATTTAGTAGCCCGTGGTGTATTTGTGAAGAGCAGTCCTAACTAGTGGGTACAGTTTATCATCCTTCGTCATCATCTATAACTCTAATAACATGCGGCACTTAAGCACACGGTCATCACAGTAATTTATTGCAGCACTTGTCAAATCGAGGAAGCAACGGGAAACCAACCTAGTGTCAAATTTTCTTCGGTAGTTATATGGAGATGTCACGACCTCGTGGGAAACACACACATTCGGGATACGGTTTCAGATTTCCATCCGGCTATCCAGATTTAGTTTTCCATGGCTGTCCAAAATCACTCAAGTCGTGATGGTTCCTTCGAAAGACCATGTCCGATTTAGTTTTCCATGGCTGTCCAAAATCACTCAAATTGGGATGGTTCCGTCGAAAGGTCGTGGCCGATTTCCTATCTGCCCTTGCCCCCATACTCTAGAGGTTCTCATGATCTAGACGGCGGCGAGGCGTAAAGCCCTAAGCAAATCTGCGAGACGGAGTGGCACTCAGTTCTAAATGTACAAAAGAGTTCCTTAAAACATATTAAATTTCTTTTGTGGTCTTATCACCATCAACAGTGTTCGCACTGCATTGTGGTTCGGTATTTAATTCAGACAGTTGGCATAAAATAAGTTGATTGTAGTGTTTAATACATAACTTCTTCCTTACTGGACAAACAGTTTATGATAAAAATTCAGTCCACGTCAGCATTTTACTTCACTCTAGCGACATATTTATCATTTGTTCGTGCCTAAAGCCATTAAATGAACTGACAATAAAAAATTTCGTGATAGTCAATTGTTACCACATAGTTTACTGAGATAGCTGTTGTTTCATGTACTTTCGTGCCAGAGACGACTGCCGTAATAGAAGCACTTTGTACCAAATTATTAAAATAAATCATTAAACAAAAAAAACAAAAACAAAAAAATGATGACAAAATTTAATTTACTCAAAATGATAGAAATTTAATGTCTGCCCAAAATCTGCAAATGCGTCTGTATTGTCTTCATCCTTAAATAAATCCCCCTCATTTTATTACCCGGGGCAATATGGACGGAACTTTTCCGCGACTCTGTCGTTCGAATTCTTCTGGATATCCCCACTTTATCAGATTGTCCTTACTTTTTCAACACAATTTCTCAATCTGATCAACGATTTACACATACCCGAGTGGTAAGCATTCTGAGGATTACAGACGAGCTTGACTATTCCTTTTTTGTTCACAGCCCTTATAACGTTTTCCGTGGTGGCATTTTCTGGTTCATTCATGAAGAACTTCATTTGGAATATAGTTGTTGTTTAGATAACTGTGCAGTGGTTGCGATTTGTTTTCCTTTCAACATCTGCGGTTACTTCCCAGTGCAATGCCCGTAAGGCAAATATATCTTGTCGACATGTGTTAGTTTCAAGCATCTCACTGTTTTATTTGAGGATTCATTCAACTACTCTGAATCATACAACGTGTAGCAAACTGGTAAAGTACATTCCGCCGTAGAAAAACTAAGAGCCATCGTAAACTTTGTCAGGATGTCGTTTCACTATGGCACTTTATAATTATCCGATAGACTGGTCCATCTAATGTAACACCAATGAATTTGGGGGTAAGGCAGTGTTCCCGCCTACGCAACATTTTCCTGCTTGTTTGTTCCGAAGAAAGACTTGAGATTTTTGTAGGTTTTTTTTTTCCGGTGGGTCTAGTTGTAATACAGAGTAAAAAATTTAACTGCAGCTAGTAATTGTTCTTCTTGCTCAGATTCCTTTGCCTACAAGATCGTCCTCATATATGAAACTTCTGTTTGTGCTTGATCTCGGCTGATCGTTTATATATAAATTAAAGAAAACGGGATACTTTTTACAATTCCGAAAATTATTCCTTACAGTGTTGTTGGATTTCTTCTCTACTATCAAATGCAGATAAATGAGAAATTCATGTGCATTGTAACAGGGTGTTTCTTCAGTGAAGACCCGGTCTCAGCTGGTGATGATCGCAACGCTGGCTTTTTTTCGAGTCTACCCACGCTCAAGGACATCTCTTCATGAAGCAGACAGCTCGCCTTTTAATCACTTTAGCCTTCCTTTGTTTGGCCTTCGGGCTTGTTGACATACATTCCGGAGTGAAAATTACCGAGCATTAAATTTGAATATCCTCTTAATAAAAGCTGACGTTACAAGTAGGTGATGAATAGTTCCCAAGCTAATCGAGTGATAACTGTTACTTGGGAACGACTATATGGCGCCAACATTGATCACTTGCATTCCTGGTCTTTGATTTTGTACAAAACTTCGAGCGCCGGCGGGATTATCGCAAAGATTTTAAGACCAGCTGCCCAGTTAACTTCAAAGAAACCAGAACTGTTGTTCAGTCATCTTTCTAATATATCTTTGCTTGGGTTGAGTAGACATTACAACCAATTATAAATACTCGTACGGAAGCATCTAGTTCGCTGGCTCTGGATTTTGATTGAGGGACTTCATTGTTTTATCTGCTCTTCTCACTATCTCTTCTTCGACGATTTGCTTAACACCAGATCTCTATCATCTAGCATTCCACCTTCTTTGCGATTTCGATAACTCTACATCTCTCATTTCTTCTGCAAGTTACGTTTGCGCCATTCTCTTGACGTAAACGGATGCATTAGACACATTCTTGTGCTTCCATGGTTCGGATTCCACGTTGAACTGCAGGTCCCCTTCTCCCGGTAGGATTACCGGGTTAGGTTGAGGCGGCTACAACAGGGACGGAATGCGCAGCCAATAAAAACCTAGTCACCAGGTCATTACAACCATTCCCAGTTCCTTCGTTATTTCTGCATTCCTTATTCTATTTATTCTAGTTTTGTCTATTATACTTAACAAATATCTCATTTCTCAATCCTGCATCTTAGTAATGGTTCTCCTTCCAGTGTTTGTAGATGGCTCTTACAGGCACGCCTATGTCCGTGCCAGGTGTTCAGAATCTTTGCAATCTGCTGCAGATTCCAATTCCACTCTTTCGTCAAACATTTACAGAACATTCATTGGCATTCTGTTCACTGATCTCTCCGTTTCTGATGCTCTTTCCTAACCGAGCGTGATGGATGGCTTATTTATTTTATTAATTTTTAACTGTATTTACATGAATTTTAGTGAACTTAATTTTCAACATTATTTTCGTTGATTCTTGGCAGATAAAAAGTCTTTCCAAAAATATTCTTCTCTATGTGTAAATTTTATTCTGTCTAAACGTCAGGTTGCTTCAAATATATTTTTTCCATACTTATGAAATACAATTTTTAAATTTCCCAGCAACATTTTAAACCCGAGTAAATAATTTGGCTTATTTATTTGATTAATCTTTAACTGTGGCCCTGATAACGGCTCGCCTATTGATGTTTCTGGTGTGAAAGGTTTGGCCGGCATTATACCGTTGCCCAGGGATCGCCCGATTGCTTCTGATAACGTTTTAAAATCGCAATCTTCGGGAAGTCACCTTTCATGAACCTAACACAGTTTATAGAGGATGGATTTGAGACCCGTAAAGCCACAGGCGTGGTCTTTGTGGACTTGTCAGCAGCATACGATACTATTAACCACAAACTATTACTTGACAAGGTCTACAATCTGACAAAGGCCACCGGATTAACAAAGTTCATCGCTACTCTTCTTCAGAATCGTAGGTTTTTCGTTGACTTTCAAGGACAGCGCAGTCGATGGAGGGTACAAAAGAATGGTCTACCTCAAGGTAGTGTACTGGCTCCAATCCTTTTCAACATTTATACAAACGATCAACCATTACATCCAGCTACCAGGAGCTTCGTGTACGCTGATGACCTAGCTCTAGCCTCGCAGAGCACAAAGCTTGAAGTTACAGAAAGAAATTTGTCTGCTGCTCTTGAAGGCCTATCAAGCTATTATAGGGAAAACCACTTAAGACCTAACCCTTCAAAAACTGAAGTGTGTGCCTTTCATCTAAAAAATAGGAAAGCTCAGCATAAGTTAAAAGTAATTTGGTCAGGTATCGAACTGCAGACATGTAACACCCCAAAATATCTGGGAGTGACGCTGGACAGAACCCTCACATATAAGAAGCACTGCATGAATTGCAAAATGAAGATCTCTACAAGAAACAACTTACTGCGCAAACTATTTGGATCACAGTGGGGCAGTCAACCACAAACTTTACGTACATCGGCAATGGCCCTTTGTTACTCTGTTGCAGAATTTGCATGCCCAGTTTGGTACTCGTCATCTCATACCAAACAGTTGGATGTAGCCCTCAATAACACCTGTAGGCTAATGACAGGTTGCTGAAAGCCTACCCCAGTTGATAGGCTTTACCAGCTTTCGGGCATTGCACCACCCAGTATCCGGAGAGAAGTGGCTGCGAACAAGGAGAGGACCAAAGTAGAACGGGAAAGAGCTCATCCACTGCATGGCCATACACCACCAGCCCAGAGACTCAAATCCAGGAAAAGCTTTCTGAGAACATCACGGGAACTAATTGGGTCACCTGAAAAGGCAAGAGTACAGTTATGGAAAATGAAGGTTCCTAACATCTCAGGACCACTGACAGTTGCAGAGCGCTTGTCACCTGGTCATGCAGAGGACTGGAACGTCTGGCGGTCCTTAAATCGATTGCGAACAGGAGTGGGCAGGTCCAAGGAAAACCTAGTCAGATGGGGTTATACTGATGCTACAAATATTAAGTGCGAATGTGGTGAAGACCAAACTATGAATCATATGCTTAAGTGCCCTATGTGCCCATCATCCTGCAACAATGAAGACTTGTTTCAAGCAACACACAATGCAATTGAGGTTGCGAAGTACTGGGCTAAGTGTGTTTAAGGTTGTTGATTTGCACAATGTATTTAACTGTGTATTTTGATGTTTGTGATACGAGAATAATAACCAGCACCTATCCTACCCTGGTGGTCAATTCCTTGTGATGACAATGTCTTCCACCACGGAGAATCGAATCAGTTAATCCTAATCTCTCCTAACAAGTCCACGTCCGCCCATCCTGGTTCACTTCAGGCGAATGGCGGTATCGTTACCAGTGCTTGAATATGGTGGTGTAGTATCGAACCCACATTTTGAGAATCAATAACAAGAATAGGAAGGCGTGCAAAGAAGAAAGAGCAGCTAGATTTGTTTGTACAAATTATCGCAGGACCTAATCAGTATATGGTATGATAAAAGAGCTTCATTTGGAGTTATTGGAAGATAGGAGGAGGATGAAGAGAGTACTGGGAGTGTACTATGCATATTTTGGTGATGGAGCTTGGAAGGATATTGGTCGAAGAATTAGAAATGTTGCATGGAAGGAAAAAGATAAGCTGGCACTAGATTTCATGCATAAGCGAGTGGAAAAATGTTCTTTTGTGGGTAAGGTGTCAGGGACTGGAATAAATTACCAAGTGAAGTGGTGAATAATTTACTAAAAACGCTGAAGGAATTTAAAATTAAAATTTGTAAATCACTTATGTATGGGGGATGGAATTTAACACTCAGAGTATATAAGATAATTTTAAAAAATAATAAAAAGGAAGTAATTAGATGTTTAGATAATTGCCGTAAGATGGTAGGCAGTGTCCGGTAGTGGCTTCACATACGGTGGGTTCCCGATTCGAGTTCGGTCGAGGGCATGGGTGGATCAACTGTTTCATATATTCTCATTTGTCGACAAAAGTCAATATTCAGCAGAATTTAACGACAAAGATAGTTTTCTATGGGAAGCAGAAAAGTAAATTTTAAGTCGAATTGAATATGCTTGAGCCCTGGTTTTGTGGGGAGTCGCTTGGAATGCCGTAGTGATCAAAGTCGTCCGCCGCGCCGCCTGGGCTGTAATTCGTGGTACCGTTGAGAGAGAGGCCTGATGAATGGAATTAGGGCCTCAGCCATTACCAGCGGACCTTGGAAGGTCGTTAGGAACGAGCTACCAACAGGTGCCAACGGATGAAAGTCAGCTCCTCGCTAAGGCAATGCGTCGTCTGCCAAACACTTTCCTGTTCCATTCAAGTTTGGCAAGCTGACAAACTGCCTTGGAGAAAATGTTTCCGAGAAATTCAATCCTCCCTTCTGCGTACTCACAGCGGGATGATAGAGGGCGTTGAACCGTTTCCATTATACCAGTGTGCTCGTGAAGTTAAAGTGGGAAAATTCTACAGGTTTGGGTTCTAATACAACCCTTTAAGCAATTTCGATTATTCACTTAGTACTTCATAAGTGGTCTACACCCATCGCCCAACAAAGTAAACACTTCACAAACATAATAAAACAAATCACAGCCGAACAAAGCTTACATGTTTCATTGGTTTTATTTAAAAGAACTAATATGATGAACTAATATGCACCCTGCTTGCACGGACGAGGCCCTGGTGACTGAAAGATTGCCGGTATAAGGAATCCAGCCATGATGTTAAGACTTCTAGTGCGATTATTCTCTTATTTGTCAACTTTAGTGTGAGGATGATACTTTCATTCAAATCAATTGGAATCTGTTTCGTAACTGTTTGATATCAGTTCGAATGATCTTTGGATTCCTTCTTCTCATAGGGATTTCAAATGTTCCGCAGGAATCTCATCAATTACGACTGCCTTATTTGATTTCAAATTATTCAAAGTTCTATCAAATTCTGTCCTCAAAACAGGGACTCCTGAGTCATCAATGTCGACATCGTCTTCTTATCCAGTTCAATGTTGTTTATATCATCCACATCATACAGTTTCTCAATGTATTCCTCCTATCGGTTAGCTTTGTCTTCTGAGCTTAAAAGACAGCTTTAATGTTTACACATCTTTTCTTCATTTCTCCAAAAAATTTTTTTTTTTTTTTTTTTTTTTTTTTATTTGGTCCTTGGCTTTCGCCAATATTGACCAGCTAACAATGTTACATTTTTGACCAAATTACAGAAATACATTCTTGCTCAGTTGACATTAATACATTTTGCATAGAAATCAACTCTTGTTTGGCCATCATTTTAAGACACAATTAGCAATAAAAACTTTTACATATTTCTCTTACTTTTATCCTTCTATCTTTAATAATAACATATAATCCCTATATCATTATTTAGTGTTGGAAGGAAATAAAAATTTTACATATTACCTATACATTTTATATTATGCATATACATGATACCCATTACATCGTACAAACAGGGGTATCCAAAAATTAATTTTTTCGCCCGCTTTCTATCTTTTGTAATTAATTTGTCTATCTAAGTCCTTATATATTCCATACAAAAACCTAATTGATATTCAGAAATGTACATTTGTTTATAATACATTATTTCTCCACACAAACATTTTCCTATCATCCTGTACTGGATTTGGAAAACTTGATAGTTTCCTCATAAAAATAGTTCAAATCGAGAAATATTATAAGAGATACCTTATTTATTTTGAAAAGAATTATTAATATCCCTGCTCACAACAAAAATTCCTTAAAGACTAATTTGTGTTCTCTTGTACAAAGTAGCTCTCATATCTACATATATACACTTTACATGGACGCATACACGAACACTTACATATCTATACCCATACATATATTTACATACCCATATCCCACAAACATACAAAATTAGTCCATTTGATATGAAATATACTACGTTCCTTTATAATACATCATATTTTCCTATTACATTTAGATATATATTTACATAGTTGTTTTATCTTATCTACCGTAGGAGTCCCTAGAAATTGTCGTAGGCTCTCATAGTCTGTTATCTTATTGCCTCCGTCTTTCTGTAAGATTGATTTCCTGTGTTCGCTGTATTTGCGGCATTCCACCACAAGATGCACTATGTCTTCATATGCCCCACAATGCTCGCAGTTCGGTGATGTTGTCAAACCTAGTATAAATTTTTTGGAGTTTAGCATAACGTGGCCTGATCGCAACCTGTTTATCATTGTTATTTCTTTCCTACTTGCCTTTACACTAAACCATGGCTGTTTCGGTATGCTGTGTTGTATTGCATGGTACCATGCACCTTTGGTTCTGAATTGGACCTCCCCTACTTCTTCCCACTCCTTCATCTGTAGATTTCTGATTTTACTTAGTAAGTCTCTATATGGTACCCTGCCATCGATGTTTTCATGTTCCTTTGCTCCCCTTGCAAGGTGGTCAGCATTTTCATTCCCCACTACTCCTACATGTCCCGGTACCCACTGAAATTCTATTTTCTTCTTTAACTGTTGTGCTTTGCTTAGCTCATTTATGATGTCATATACTAGATGGTTCTTTGTTTTCCCTTTTGGCCCATTTTTTAAACATAATAGTGAACTTAGTGAATCGGAGCAGATTAAAATCTTTTCTTCCCCTGTTTCCAGTGCATATTTGATGGCTTCTAATATTGCATATAGCTCCGCTGAGAACACTGACATATCCACCGGTAGCTTAACTGCTTTTCCAACATCTGATTTTTCTTCGTAAAACGCTGCGCTCGTATTTGAGCCTGTGATTTTGGAGCCATCCGTATAAATTTTATTCCATGTCTTCCATTTCTCATTCAGGGTTTGTAACGTCGTCTTACAAAGATCTATCGTAATATTATCTGTTTTCTTGGCTCCTAGCTTGCCTATCCTTTCATGTGTTTGGACCTCGATTATTTGGGGCCACGTATCCCCTATAAACGCTGGATTCATTTTATGTTGTTTTATTGGCCATTCTTTCATTTCATTGTAATTTTTAACTGTAATTGGGGTTGCCTTTTTTCTCCAGTATTTCCTATACATAATTTGGCTAAAAGGCCCCTAGCTTCCAATTTAGTGGGTGGTTGATCATAGCTCTGACTTTCAAGATAAAACGTCTGGAAAGCATACTTCGTCGGAGTGAGAGCGGTGGTGTACCTGTTTCCATCTGAAGTACGTTAATGGGGGTTGTACGTAGGAATCCTCCACTTATGCGTAATGCCAATGATTGTAAGCGGTCTAGTTTGACTAGGGTTGATGTAGTAGCTGCATCATATAGCATGCACCCATAGTCCATTTTACTACGTATTAGTTGTCTGTACAGGCGCAGTAACACTGTTGGGTCGGCTCCCCAATGATTACTAGCTATCCCTTTCAGGATGTTAATTCGTTTCATTGCTTGGCCGTGTAACTCCATTACGTGTTTCTTCCATGTTAATCTCATATCTACCCACATCCCTAAAAATTTCACTTGGTGTATTGCGGTAAGAGCTTTACCGTTGAGTATTATCCTAACATCCTCTGTGTCTCTGTGTCTTGTAAATACCATTAGCTTACTTTTTTCAGGTGACAGTTCCATCTTCTTTTCTTGCAGAGCATTTGTCATACTGTTTAGGCCATTTTGTAAATCTCGTGTTGCCTTTTCTTTCTTCCTATTTCTTACGTATACCACCACATCATCAACGTACTGTATGTACAAAATCGATCTACTCAGCTTGCTGAACACATTGTGCATATAAATAATAAACAATAGTGGGCTAAGGGGGTCTCCTTGCGGTAAACCAGAGAAGACGTGTCTAACTATTACCTCTCCCCTGTACATCCTAAGCTCCAGGATCCTTAGTGAAAGATAATTCGTACACCATTGTACTATTGTTTTTGGGATATCGCATTTCAGCATCACCTTTACCAGTTCCGTAATGTCGACCTGTCCGTATGCATTTTGTATATCCAGGAAAGCAGCTATAAGGTACGAGTTGTAACTGTTACTTATTTGTATATCTGTTATTAATGTGGCTATTGCATCTATAGTGCTATATCCCTTTCTGAACCCCATCACACGATTTGCTAGGAGTTCCCGGTGTTCGACATACCATTCCATTCGCTGTTTTATCATCAGATTCATCAATTTGCAAACACATGATATCAGTGATATGGGTCTGTACGATGTATATAATTTAGGATCCTTTCCGTTTTTGGGTACCGGAGTGATTTTAATTCTCCTCCATTGATGTGGTACTTCGCTTTGCCTGAATAAATTGTTTAGTATTGTCAGTAACAGTTCTTTGCCACTATGGGGTAGATTATACAACATTGAGTATGATATTTGATCTATCCCTGGAGCTGTATCTTTCTCTTTTAGGCTGTTTTCCATCTCTGTCAGGGTAAAGGGTCTATCTAGGTTGCTGTTATTATGTATTAAAGGTTCGCTGCTATCTGCAACTACCAGCGGTGCGTCCTCTACCGTAGCTGGAGCTATTTTATCCATAAATTGTTCAGCTGTTTCTTCATTTACTCTTATGCTCTCAGCACTTAGCTTTGGTTCTTTGTACCATCTAACCTTTTTCCATAGCTCTTGTGTTGAGATGTCTCCGGTTAATTCCGAACAGAACTTTTCCCACCCATCTTTCTTCGCTTTCTTAATGGTCTTGCTCGCTTGTGCTGCTATCTTCCGAAGATTGATAAAGTTTTGGTACGTCATATTCTTACGATATGTTTTAAGGGCTAATCTTCTTCCTTGCCACCGCTTTCGAACATTCTGGAGTCCACCATGGCTTCCTTTTATGTGCATCGCCACCACCGTGTTTCATAACAGGCGCGCTAATTTTCGCCGCTGCTTTGATGGTTTCTGTAAACCAGTTATAGTTTTCCTGCGGATCTGTTATGCCAGGATATTTGAGCAACCTTTTGCTAACTTCTTGCTGATACTTGTGCCAGTCAATATGTCTGTAGTTTATCGTATGTTCGAGACCGTCCACCCTATTTTGAGCCGTAATGTTAGGCTGCGACTCTATGGAGATTTTGATCACTCTGTGGTCACTACCCAGTGTGTCATTCATTGCTACCCACGAGCATTTCATTGCCATTCTTGACGATACCAATGATATATCCGGCGAGGAGGGTCTTTGGGATGGTGTTCCTATGCGGGTATTGGTCTTCGTGTTTAGTACCACTAAATCCGATTGACATATTGCTTTTGCTAACTCTTCGCCTCTATGATCCGTTACTTCATCGTACCACATCTTACTGTGCGCATTGAAGTCTCCTGCTACAATACTTTTATCCGGGAGTTGGGAGAAAATTTGGCTCCATTCAGTTTCATGAGTTCCAACATGGGGGGGCACATAAATAGCTGTTACATTCCTGATCTGATGCAGATTCAGCACATCCACCGATATGATTTCTATGTTGTCGTTGCTGCACTGCAGTGTTTTGGGCACCGCTACTATATTCTTTGCTATGATGACTGCTACTCCACCATATCCGTCCTCCCTATCTTTTCTAAACATTTTATATTGTCTGTCTCTTATCCTAGTATCTTCTGTCAACCATGTTTCTGACACTATAGCGATATTTGCTTTACATTCACTCATTAAATTGGTGAGGTCATTCCATTTGGCCTTAACACTTCGGGCGTTCCACTGAATCACATGTAGTTGTCTTATATCACCTGTCCTCTGCATAGTTGGTATTATGGATAATTTGGTTGTACTATTAATTCGATAGATTTCCTAATTTCATCCAGTTGCAGTGTCTCTAACCCACTGTCTTTTATATGTCTCGTTACTATCATGATAAGATTAAAAATTTCTTCAATTAGCCTGCTTTTCCCGTTTGTAGTATTGGGATAATTCGTTATCCCCTGCATCCTTGGAGGATATGGGTTTTGGGCTATGGGTGTAACTGGCACTTGTGTTGGGTAGAGCCAAAGTTGTCGATAATCCTGTGCGTTACCGCGCTGTTGGGTTTCCTTGAGCGCCGATCTACTCCCGGCCAAATCTCCGTTGTTGTTTAGTTGTGCTGTACCCAGTGTAAAACCCTGTTAAATCAGATTGTTGTTTTCTTTTGTCTGGTATCAGCTGGGACTCAGTCGGATCCTCTCCTAAATCTTCCTGGACCTGTATAGAATCTCCACTGAGGTATTGAGTTGGCCCAGTTGCTATCCTAATTATTCCATTTCCCATCTCTTGTGCTGTTGGTGCTGTTGTCCCACTACTCAGCTTTATCTGCGGGAAGTCGATGTAACTTCCCGCGTCTGGTACTACAGTGGGCCGAAATATCGCCTTTTCTCTCTCGTATGTTGAGGCTGCTTGTGCATATGTTCTGTTGTTTAAGGTAGCTTCCGCTTCCCTTAGGGAAATGTTATTTCTAGTAGCAACTTCTTGAATATTTTTACGTCTATTGTACTTCCGGGCATGTTCGGTCCGTGACATAGTGTGCTCCCCCACAGTAAAAACACCTAATGTCTTGAGTTATGCACTGTGTATCAGGGTGTGTCCCACCGCACTTAATGCAACGTGTTTGCCCCTGACATTGTTTACTAACATGTCCATACCTATAGCAGTTATAGCATATTTTAACCGACGGGAAGAAGGGTGTCACTTCACATCTCGCCCCGTGGATATTCACATACCTTGGGATAGTTTGGCTATCGAACGTTAATACACACGTTTGTAGGTTAATTATCCGTTTTTCTTTATTTTGTACCACTGTTTTGTTCATTCTCCGGGCATTAATAACCTTGACCGGCGATTGAACTTCTGCTACCAGTTCTTCCATTGTAATACTTTGATGTACTCCTCTTATTACCCCCTGTTTGTAAATTAGGTGGTTAGGGATATATATTTCTAAGTCCTTACCGATTTTTCCTGATGATTTTATTATGTTATTAGCAATATTTGCATTACCTACTTCAATCCTTAATCTGTTTCTACCCGAGTAGCTAATGTTCAAAATTTTCCCTTTTATTTCCGGGATTGATAAATGAAGCAACTTTCCCACAGACATTGGGTGGAGCTTACCAATACTATTATTCTTACTCTCGATAAAAAGAATAAATGGGCCATTGTCCCACTGCCTATAAAAACGATGAGGTCTACTGTTATTGTTATCAGATAGTGCCTGATTACTATTATGCCTTACACTCTGTTGCTGTTGTTCCGGAACTAGCCCCATGTTATTTCTTGTTGAGACGGATTCATAACTGAGGTCCGAACTGACAATTTTCCTCTTGTCTGCTACAAGTTCTACACTTGGTTCTATCGGCCGCTTTCTAAAATTAGTGCCTTCCTTTTCGGCATTTTCCAAATTATATTCCATACTTTCGCTCTCCACATCACTTGCACTAACAGTACTTACTGCTTGAACCACTGCCGCTCCGACTGCAGCTACTCCAGTTGACACGTCTGCTGTCGTCGGGGGCGGAGTCGCTCCACCGCCTTCCCCATACTGGCCGCCAATCATTTCCACGCCGTAGGGAGGGTGCCCTCCGGTGGGTGATGAGGATGCACTGTATGGGCTGCCCTGTCTTCAAGCTGGTTTCTTTTCACTGGTTACGCAAAAACTTTCCACACCAAATTCACTCTAAACAGGAAACACAAGACACGTTCACTGAGCCAACGAGGAAGTGATCGCTTCGGCGACTCGCTACGAACTGTGAAAATTTTGTTTGATCCTTCTATACGCCACATCTACTTCACATGCGGCCATTTACTTTCCTACTTCCTCAGACTTTTCTTGCAGCTATTTTTCTTTTGCTTTTTTACATTTCCTGTTTATTTGATTTCTAAAAATTTTGTACAGGTCTCTTTCTGCTTCATCCTGAGCATTTTTGCCTTCTTGTCTCATCCGTCAACTCCAAAATTTCTTCTGTGAGCCAAAGTTTTTCGGAGTGCTTGTTTCTTAGAGCGTAATGTTTCTTTACCAGCTTTGATTATTTTTCTCTCCAATGTATTCCATTCGTCCTCAGACGAACTCCTTTCAGAGTTATTTCTTAGACCCATGTCTACCATATCTGCAATTTTTTTTTTTTCTAATGGTATGTTGTTTGAATTTGTTCACTTGCAGTCTGTTCTGATTGTATTGCTTCTTTATTCTTCTCGTGAATATCAATCTGAACTTCATAACTGTCAGATTTTGGTCAGAGTATGTCAGCTCCTGCATATATTTTACAGTCTAGAACTTGATTCCTGAATCTATGTTTCACCATGATATGATCGAATTTATATCTACCTGTATCTCCTGGGTGTTCGTGCACGATTCTTAGTGTTTGTCACGATGCGTTTATATTTTTCACAAAATTCTAACATCAGCCTCCTCGCTTTCCCCCCCCCCCCCAGACCAAAATTACATATAGCGTTTTCCTTTTTTCTTTCTCCCACTATCACATTCCACTCACATATGATTATTATATTGGATTAATTCTTCAATTTCTTCATGCATTTTCAATTTCTTCATCACCTTTCTGTGACGTTTGAATCAACACTGACACTAGTGTGGTTGGAGCAGGCTTAGTTTCTACCTTGATCAAGATAATCCTGTCGTTAAACTGTTTATCATAACTCACGTTTCCATAATCTCTCGTTCATTATAAATTCTACACCAGCACTCCACCGTTAGCCTGTGTGCTAATAATTCTGTGTTCCACAGACCAGAAATCTACTGCGTCCTTCCACTGAATCTCATCTAATACCAACGACAGCTCCTTTTTTGAGTTTTCTGATCTATCTGCCCCGTTATGACTTCTAATATTCTACGG
>JARYHS010005892.1:0-14132 GCA_031002005.1 Vandiemenella viatica
TGTTTGTTTCTAAAGTAGTTTTTCTCAACCTGTAGTCCACGAAGATGGTTCAGGTGGTCCGCAGGCAGAATATTATAAATTTTTATACCGTATTCGTACTGTATAAGGCTATAAACGAGTAGCCACGAATATTTCAGTGACCAGGTAAAAATCTGGCATTTCCAGGAGGATGATAGGACAGCATTGTTCCTACAACAGTCTATTCATTTCCAATGTCTTTGTAGAAAATGGCCGTTTATTGAGGGTCTTGTGGTAGTGTTAGAGTGCCAAAGTAAACTAAAATAATAGGTCTAGCGTCTGGTCAATAGTAATTAAGTTTTAACAGTTCACTTCCAGTTTTATAACTGTGTTTCCATAGGAGTTCAAAAACATTGAGATTTATTATGTATGAATGTACGTTTGTTAGGGCCAACAAGGATCACGTTAAGCCTTTATTTAGCTTGAATTTTTGCTGCAGATGTGTACACATCGTGTTACGTCTAGCGTTGTTAGCCCTAGGGGGGAATTACAGTTTAACGTGGAATCCGAACCACAGAACGTCCTGGCGTAGCTCATGTGATAAAACACAACTCTCATGTTATAATGGTACAACAAAATATGTTCCATATGTTAGAAATAGGTACATGCATAAGAAATTAGACCCGCATATGTTAGTGGTCCGCAGCATTATTTTGGAAATTTATTGGTCCTCGGAATGGAAGAGGTTGAGAAACGCTGGTTTAAAGTATCGACGACAGTTTAGTGAGGCACAAGATAGTGATGTGAATATCACACTTTGTCTGCTAAACTTGTAATATTTGTGTTACTGTTTGTGAGGTAGACGATGGTTCATAAAATCAAACCCTTGCCAACACTCAAAATCAACAACATCCAAAATCCTAGATCACAACTCGTTTGAATAGTACTGTTTACACTAATTTAATGGAGAAAAAGGAGCAAAAATTTTATTAATTTTGTCTTATTTAATATTTCAGGTAAACAACACTGGAGTCAATCAAGGCTCATAAATAAACATGGAGAGTCCTGGACATGAAGGGTCGCAGATGCTACCAGTGGCGCAAGGTGTGTCATTTTGGGACTCTTTCTATCTTTCTATCTATTTGTCTGGTAGTACGCAAAGAAGAAAGCTTCATAATAATTAGCACAAAATTTACATATTTCACATTCAGAAGTCGACATATGCCCTACTATCTTCTCCTACGAGAATTCCGTAGGTGTACCAGAAAAACCGTTTAACATCCATCATTTTTAACATCATAAACCATAATTTCTAGTAGGTGTCTTACCAATGACTCTCAAAATATCATTTAATTACTAAGATATAGGGGAAAAATAGATGCCTAATAAATTTTTTAATTATATTTAATTTGCAATGGAGCACATGCTCCGGTGGCAATTTCCCTAAACACCCATCTTCCCCCTTTCCTGCACCCAAATACATTTGCCTGAATTCTTTCAACGTTTTTTGTTAAATTATTCATTATTTTCTTTGGCAACTTATTCCAATCCCTGACACCCTTACCTAAAAAAGAGAATCTTCCCACACCCTTGTGCCTGAAATCGAGTGCCAGCTTGTGGTCATGGTCATCTTTTCCCTTCCATGCACTACTTTTCATACCTACACCAATATCTTTACATGCCTCATCACCAGTATACGCCTTGTACACTCCCAAATCCTCTTTACCCTCCTCCTGTCTTACAATGAATCCCATTCCAGCTCTTTTATCATACTTGTTACTGATTCCATTCTGCGATAATTTCCAGAAACAAATCTAGCAGCCCTTTTTTGCATCCTCTCCAACTTCTTGGCTTCGAAGCCGGGGGCCCCTGCAGCCGATGATTGGGCCCCCCTTCAGCCGGCGGGCCCGGGTACATTTGACCCGCTTACCCCCCCCCCCCCCTCCCCTAACGCCGGCCCTGCCTTTATTTAACACTCAAAATGTGGGTCACATACTACACTACCATATTCGAGCAATGGTCTGACCAAAGTTTTGTAACCCAGTTCCTTTACTTACCTCGTACATCCCCTCATCACTCTCTCCAACAAAGGAAAAATTTTGAAACCTTTTTCCTACCACCTGTCCAATGTGTCCTGCCCAGTTAAGTTTGTTATCAAATGTAATGCCAAGATAATTACATATCAAGTCTTCAGCAAGCAATTCTTTCCCCACATCATAATCAACCTTTTGTTTTTTATTTGTGTATCTAATAAGCTGATTCTTCTTTGCATTTATCTTCATCCCATGTTTACCAACCCAACTAGATATCCTTGTCCATATCACCTTGCAAGCTGTTTTACAGTCATCTACCGTTTTAATCATTTTATATAGCACTACGTCATCTGCAAACAAACTAAGTTCAGATAGTAAACAATCAACACAATTATTCATTAGAATAATGAATAGCAATGGTCCCGAATACGCTATCCCTGCGACACTCCCATTGTTACCTCCACTTCTTTTGATACTGCATTTCCTACCCCTAACTTTCTGTTTTCTACCTTTTAAAAATTCTTCTACCCAGAAATCACTTTCTCATCCACTCCACTAGTTTTTACCTTATTTACTACCATTTTATGGCTCACTCTGTCAAACGCCTTTAGACAGATCTAAGTGCTGACACTATCAATTTGGACCTCCCTTGTCCATTTCATCTGAAATATCTTGCATATATCTCATCCAACTGAGATTACGCATGAATATCATTACCTAAAGTCATGTTGCCTACTTGAAAACCACTTACGTTCCTCACATATATTTCTGATGTGTTTGCATATCAATCTTTCCATTAATTTACCTACCACTGATGTCAAACTGATTGGCCTATAATTTTCGACTCTATTCTCACCCCTCCTTTATGTACTAGCACTACTATCACACTTTTCCAGGCCTCTGGTAAGAAGCAAGTATCCAGACTCAATTTAAATAATATTTCAGGATAAGGTACTATGTCACATCTGGCAATCTTTAAGACTTCTGTAGTAATATTAATGTTTTTTCAGCTTTCTTATTTCCTTCATAATACCTCAGGATAAATTTCAAATTAATCTTTGGCCCAGTCTAAGTGCTTTAACTGTGAAAATTCTAGCATAATCTGTTTATTATTATTTAAGTAATGCCGTATTATAGGTAAAAGAATTCGAAGTGATTTTAAATTCCTGTTCTGGTGCCAGCTTACGTAGAATTAAATCACATTAATCAACGTTAGCGAAAGTTTTGATTAAATTGTTACTTAGCATGGGACAGAAATGCAACTGGCATTTGACGTTACAGCAGAGGGCATGAATAATTAAGTTATTATTTTAATAATTTAAACTGTATCCTATTATTGAAATTATTAAATCGTTTGAATGGAAAGAGTCGAACACTGATCGCGATCTGTGCAGCCTACACTACAATTAAAATAAATATTACTTATCATAATGTAAGTTAATAACATTTACTTTAATTTTCTTTACTTTCACTTAGAAATATTACTGAGGCTATTATTTTAGCAATATGTAACTGTTTCAGCCATTAGAACGTTGTAATATCGGTCTGAATCTCGGATAACAAAAATGAAAAATGAAGGGTGTAAAATCCTTGATGATTTTTGATCAATTTTTACGGGCTTTGAGGCTAGTTTATAATAATAGACATTTATTTAAACTAGTGATCGCCCAGTGGTCAAAATTCGACCGTAATTCATTATTTAGTTTCTTTCGTGAAAGAGTAATGGTCATTATTTTAATTAATTTTTTTACTTTCTATCTACCGATGTTTCATTTGAATTTAGTCAATCATACAATGATTAAATTTTTCATTTTGACTCAAGGCCCATAAAACTGCTTTAGCTTTATGATAACATGAAGTAAATACATTCCTTCCCCCTGAAGTAATTTCTGATTCGAAATGTTTTTCATTTCAAAACCTGGATTGTAAATTCGAAACCATCAAAATATCTTGGAATGACATTTAGTGCGCACTTAAATGTATCCATCAAAATAATTTCAACATTTTGTGTGTTCAGTATTTAAATTTGGTCTATTATCGTTTTGAATTTTAAGCAAATAAGTACTCCTTCTTTTTTGTCTTTCTCCAACTTGTCAAGCTTTATATAAAGGAATAATGGAAGGAGGTGCAAATATCTGAATGATAATAAAAAAAAAAATCGTAATGAAATAACTGGAATTCAAAAATCAGAAGTCCCTTAACCAAAGTTTAACATTATAAACAATAAAAAGTCCATATAGTATCTGGCAGAACCACTTCATTCCTTTTGGAAATTTTCCTTTTATAACTTCAAAGATTCTACTTTATGCGAGTCTTTTGTTTCACCAAAGACAACAGAGTATCTCAATGCTGGGAATACACGTCAGATAGTTGGCTCCGATCCGATTTCACGCGCACACACGTTCACGAATTTAATTTTTATTTAATAATGTATTTTTAAGATACATTAGCTATGGTTATTATATTTTTTTCTTTACTGTTGACCAAAGATCAGAGACATTGGCATAATAACTAAGTATCGTTGCCACTAAAAAAAACAATTGAATATATGCAACGAATGTTTTATTTTAATTAAGTGCATTTGTAACACATATTATATATACATTTTAGCTTCCTGCATTTCTTCTCCATATAAACTTTAACTGAGCCAAATCTCACACTCCTACGTTTGCGCAATATTCTTAAAAAGGGATCCGAAAGTTTTTCGCTTAGCGTATTAATATATAGATTAAATTGATATTTTATATAAATTATAGGACATTTATACAGATTAATTTGCAGGGAATGCACATTTAGCGTGAATAGAAATGCGTGTGAGGTGGGTTGACGTGGTTCAGTTTCGGAGCTGAGCGTGCGTCTTGACCGTAGGACTGAATTACCTGCATTAGCCGGCGCGGCGCGCATTTAATTAAACACGCCCCTCGCGGTCGCAATTACAGCCGCCCCGGCTATTTACAAATTTAGGAGCCTCTCGCTGCTCACCTAGAGTGCGCCCTCTTAACGTCCCAGTCGGGGGCAATCTTTATGCAGCGGGAAAGAGAGCGGCCGACGAAATGAACCGCTAGAGTATTCCATAAATAATTAAACCGGAACGTCTGCGCTAGTTCATCGGAAACTCCTGAGCACTTGTTCCTTGTAGCTCTCAATTTTCGTTTGAAAGAAGTATTTCAGAAGCAACAGTTCTCAAGTTCAACCTGTTCTTCACTATTATTCAACTCCATCTACAGCTATTGTTCACTGTTTGCCTTTAAGCCAGAATAAGTACATGCCACTTCATTTCGGTGGGAATAATAGCTGGACCATCTTATTTTACAGTTTAATAATTTGAGTCACATCTTTGTTATCCACAGATAGTAATACAGCCTTTGATTATATTTTTAAGATCAAATTTTTATATTCGTTATGTCGGAAGGTACTTGATTTTCACAATTTAGCATTCTATTTTACAACGGTATATGTAATTGACTATCCGAATTTTGGAAAAAATTTAATGCTCTCTGTTGGTTTCATCCTGAATATTTTGCTTTTAAACTTTACCGCTTAATGTGACGCAAATTAATAAGTAGGTAATAAAAATATATTATTTTTATAATGCGTTTTCGCCTGGTCGACGTTGTGGTCGCTAAAGGTGGGAGAAGATTAGGAGCAAGAAACGGAAATTAATTCGGTCATGGTGTTTCGAAGGAACCCTCCAGCCTTTGCCTGGAGTGGTTTCTAGCAGAAGCACTGGTCATGTTGTCCGAATGAACTGGAATGAAATTACCAGCGCAGTAGTAGTGAATAGAACGCAGTTTTTTGTTGCGGGACGATGAAAACTGTAAAGAAAGAGAAGAAGATAGGCTCAAATGTCTTCGGTGTTACATTAATGCATTTAAATGTCAATTCCACAATGTTTTCAAATAAGGGGGAACCCGTTTTATACTGCGAGCTACAGCTCATTCAAACGTTTTGCACGTTTTAGTCTTGCGACAGTCTGTAAGTACGAGAAAATCTATAAATCGGATGTGTTCAGTGATATTGGCTGTGCTATATTGTACCGTACTGTGACCATTCACTTACGAGAGACTATCCTGTATCATGGCTTTATTGACTTAATCTTGTGCAAAATGGAACGACTTGAGCGTTCATTTGCGCTATTCTTTTCCTTTGAGCTATATGCCACGTCAACATCGAGGCCACTGGTGGCAAGAGAGTATTGGAGACAAGGAATGGGAAAGAATTTGGCCACGGCCTTTTGGAGGAACCATCGCGGCATTTGCCTGAAGTGATTTCGGGAAACAATGGAAAACCGAAACCTGGAAGGACGGACAGGAGTTTGACCATCCAGAATGCCATGGCCTGGTGGTACCGCCCACCCACTAGGATGGGTATGAGTTCACACAATGGCACCGACAGTAGCCGTCTGTGCCCTAAAGCATTGGCATAACAGATTCAGAGGCTCGATGTTAAAATGATACAGTGCTTTCATCATATGAAAGGCGCTGGCAGTTCTTACAATACAGGCCGTAGAACCTGCCAGTTTATCATTCTACCATTTGGTATCGTAGTATTTCTCACTAGGTGGCTTGGGAGGCGTGCCTAAAACATCTTATTGCCAGATACACAGCCTGACGAAAGAAGCGAAGCATCTTAAACTGAAACTGGGGAGGAAACGAAATATAATCTTCACGGGTTGAGAGTGTATGTGATTTTATTTCAGTGATTACAAAATCGAGTCAACAGTATGAGCCCACTTATTAGTATGACGTCGCATACCATCTGGCCTGTAAGCATACACTGATTCGGTTAGGAAGGACATTAATAAACCGTTGTATCCTCTCCTGAGGCAAACTTGTTCACAATTGTTGTTGTTGGTCGTTGATATCAATATCCTGGATACTGGCATTGGGACAGAGTTGACGTCCGAGCTGGTTATACATATGTTATACCGAGGACAAATCTGGGATCTTACTGGTCACGGGAGTACCTGAACATTAATCTGACAGTACATAGGACACATGCCGTTTGTGGCCGAGCATTGTACTGCTCATACTGTCGCATGAGAGGTAACATATGAGGAAGCAAGATGTCCGCTCCTTACCGTTGTGACGTTCCCTATAACACTACCAGCAGTTACCTCTAGTTATACCCGACGGTCCGATAGAACCCTACACCATGACGCCAGGTGTAATACAGAACATTGGAAGAATGGGACATCTCCCAAAGTCGCCGTCATATTCGCTGACGATGGTCTGTCTGTGGTAAGGCCGAGTGAAGGATTACCTTCGACTTACTCCGTTTGTGCACGTGAATTCGTCCTGCTTTCTCACCGTCAGCTTCTGGTTCTTCCATTCGGCGTTTGCGATTACTGGCTGGAAAAAACTTAATAACACTCTAGCTAATGACTTGAGGTATTTAAATAACATCAGACTTGAGATTGACAGACGTTTATTCCTGATCTCTACAAAAGAACAAGTGGAATAATACAAATAACACAGAAGCGAATTTTGCTTCCTTACTATAGCCAAATAGCTGAATAAAACAGTGGGAGGTTCGGTACTAACCTCGCCCTTAAGCATACGAAGGAGTGGGTGTGGTGGTGAAGTATTTCATAAATCATACGACCAAAGAGTGGCAACTTTACTGTGTGATCTTCAGAAAGAAATTGCGAAGAGGTATGTTGTCCCTAGCTGGCCACAAGGAAAAGAATTTAGCATATCTTCTCTGGTCTTGGTTATTTAATTTCCCACAATCATCGGTGACTAAATTTTTATTTCATTAGAAGTGTCTGGTACCAGGCTTAATTGTCATGCTGGATGTTAAGAATAATTTCAGCGAATATTTCTTCGAGCTTCGTTAGTGCTTCACACATAGATGGTCAGTGGTTGGAAACCGTCCTAAATGATGATGGTTACGCCAGGATAGCAAGGATAATTTTTATCCTGTCGTTCCCAATTTTTTATGCTGTTTTAACATGCCCAACTGAAAGTCAGGGACTAGAGTGCTTACAGACATTTCCCATATGGCTAATTATCTGGCTCGGTGTTGACAGGGTGTTTTGTGAGCGTTACTTGCAGTTAGCAGATGGCGACTGTTGTCGGGTCAGCTGTTCTTGACCGCGTGGTCGTTCAACTTGCGACGCCGACCGATCGCATTCCTCAGCGTGCCGACGTTCGGCCCGCGAAGTGCCTCACAGGCAACGAGTACACACGACATGTTCCTCAATGCCTTCATATAACTCTAACTTCATCGTTACTAACTTGATACTGAAACTTAACAGCTTTAAATTCAAACTGAAAGTATCTTCTCCAGAACCCATTTTAGTCTTTGAAACAATTTACTTCTTTGGGTTCTGTTAACTGAAGAGTACTGAGAGAATAGTACTTTGGTGGTAAGGAAGGGTAAGTTATTCACGATCACTAATGTTGTTTACAAATTAGCAGTTTACAATAATAGTTTTTTGAAATTATGTTCACTTAATAATTAAAATTAAAATGGAAATTTATATATGCTTAGTTAACACTGGAAATTCGGAATGTAAGTTATTAAACTTTGTATTTGTAAATGTTGTTGATTTTAATAAAAAATGTGTACTGATCCACATCCCAACACTTCCTACGTGGAGTAAAACCGAACATCTATAAAAATGGATGTCTGTATGTACTTTATAAAAATCCACAGTTTTTATCCGATCTCGACGAAACTTAGCACGTGTTTACTTTAAAACAAGGAGAAAACCCTTTCTTCATTTAGTTTATAAAAACATAGCCCGTCTCTCTCACCTTTACACCCATTAATTTTTACAAATCTCGTCACACTCAAACTAACAGCTTGTATCCGATTTCGATGGAACTTTACACAACTATTCTTTAAAACAAAGAGAAAAATATTGTTTATATTTGGTTTGTGAAACCCCAAACTCTTTCCTCCTTTATCCTCCCTCCCCCCTTATTATTTTTTTTACACAAACCCACAGTTTTGATCCAATATCGATCGAACAATACACACGTATATTTTAAAACAAAAAGAGAAATATTGTCTACAATCAGTTTACAAAAACGCAATCCATCTCTCCCTTCCCCCTAAATTTTTATAAATGTTTTTTTTATTCAAACCAAGAGTTTTTATCCAATTTAGATAAAAATTTGCACACGTATACTTTAAAACAATAGAAAAATACTACCGATAAGAAAAATTTACACATGCAACCGTTCATTTTTTTGCATATGTCTCGAAAATGGTAGCGACATCAGCCAAAGTGGACTATGATGGAAAATGTTTACGACAATCCAAGAATAAACATTAGAGCAACTGAATTACGATAGACGATGAGATCTCCTTCAATGATTGTACAAGCCGCATTTTACGGGTAACTGACTTGTGTTGTGGAATATCTGTGAGTGCTGCATTGACATTACCGCAGTTTGATATTGTGGGCGGCGTAGCATCTCGCTGGGGCGATCATTCACCCAGGCGCCAACACGTCCTGAAGACTACATTCGGAGATTCATCCCAGTATCTAGAGGAGTAGTAGAGTAAGAGTGACGAGAAGAGATGGTTACGTGAAGAGAATGAGGCAGGAGAATCTACCAAGGAAGATTCTGGACATGGTTAAATTAAATTATACAGTCCTGGCCACGGTAAAGCCATGTAAACAAATAATCTGTTGGTGAATAAATATATGATTAATTAATTAAATAGTTCGATAATGTCGCGGTCGCCACGGGTGACACCAAACCAGCTCCTGGTAGAATGGGGGAATTACTATTGAGAAGTCATTCAACTTCAATAAGACATGATGATGTTCACCATAAGTCCATCTTCTACACCCATTGTAACATCGAAACTGATTTGCCACCTCCAAAATTCAATAATTATAGCTAATCTTAACTTCTCTATCCAAAGATTGCAGATTTTTAATGGAAAAATTTGCCTGAAGTTCACTTCCCACTAAGTGATTTATTATAAGCTTTTGTCCTCAATCCAACACTGTCCTGAGAAAAAAATCTCACTTTCATTGGCTAATTGAAACTAATTACGCTACTTCAATCACGTGGGCGATAATGCGATAATGACCACTCCGCGCACACACTTTCAGGTTCGAGCCAGATTAGCTAACTCACTACATCAGTGTTTCCCAACCTTTTTTGGGTCATGTCCCACTTTCAACATTTTTTGCCCCCCATACATAATTTTTAATAAAAAAATTATATGTTATTAAAGAAACTGATATAGGATGGTTTTTGAAAGAAAACACTTTAATATTATCATAAAACACAGTAAGTAAAATTAAAAAAACATATAATGAAATACTAAAATTCAAATTCAAAAGATTTATAATAAACATTTATTATGGCAATTTAGTGTGATCCTTTTAAGAATTTGCTTTTTTGCTATATTTTGTAACCATATCTGGCATTGCGTTTAAATAACCCAAAGAGAAAGCGGTAAAGTCGCATCAAGTCAATTTCTAAATTGCCCCCCTAAAAAAAACAAATTGCCCCCCTGTGGGGCGTGGGCCCCACGTTGGGAAACACTGCACTACATCGTCTGTATCCCTTCGCAGACATGGCGCTAATTAAACCTGTTGATGGTAACTGTTTGTTGCAAGCTGAAAGGGAAGAGACCCAGAGGAAGACCGAGGGACATATGGGTGAAAGATGTTAAAAGGCATGTTGAAGAAAGCGGTGGAAATTGGCTGATAGTAGAAGAAGCTAAATGTGCAAATGACTCCCCAAGACCACTCCGCCTACTTTTCGATTAGTACAGACAGGAGAAGGGCGGAAAGGGAGAACTTCAAGCTGAGCGTGGTGCTGACGACGTCAGCTCGACTTCACTACCGCAGAACAACTGGTGGGAATAGGAGCTCTATCTCCGCAAATCAAAAAACGCGGACCACTAAGCAAGAATTTTTTATTATCATTACTTTGATCTGGTCTCGACATTTTCTTTACAACATTACTAAGTAGTTGAATACTGAACCTGGACCAAGTGGTTAAACTTAAAATGGTTATATGCTTGTTGTCAGGTAGAGAGTAAACAACTATGAAATTGGTATAAAATATTCAGCAGAGTCACTTGCGCATTTCAGAGAAGATCGTCTAATACTTCCTCTTTTTTGAGCAGTTCTTTCATTGGTGGCTTCAGAAAACTTGTTCCGGCGTTTGCTACTTTGTTCGACAGAGAATAAGAGAGTGTCGTTTTACAAGCATCTGCCGCCGAGTTTCTTTTGAGGAAGATGATTAAATGGTTCGCCGTATCCATTGACGAGACTTGCCGAACTTAACTTGAAGCTCTTGATTAGATGGACCAAAGTAGCGTGGAAAACTTCCTGAACCTTTGTTATTCATGGGAAATATAGTTACATTCAAGATGCTGGTTCGCACCCGAAAACAAACGTTATATCCTATAAAACGTATATGAGTTTATTATTCCGATACGTATGCAGTAGGGTAACCTTCAGTGTGTGCGTACCTCCGAAACCATATGGCTTATTCTCTAATACATACACCGAAATATTGTATTTTTGTGTCGGTGTTGTGTGTTATTCACTCGTCGCAGCCCTAAACTTTGGAAAGTGATGGGTTATTTTCCTTATCCTTTGTTATTTCCATTATTATTAAGACTTTGTTCTTTGTCAGCTATTTTCAATCATGAACTGTTAATGTCATGAATACTGATCTTAATGATTTTCTAAGAATGTGATACGAAATCATCACACCTGGTTCAGTGGCGGAGTGATAACCCTTCCGCTTGCTTGAAGGTGCTTATTCTAACAGCTGCCTGCGGTTTGTGTGACTTATCTTTTCTCTGTGATAAGTTTGTGTTTGTTTGTGAAATGTGTCGTACATAGGGCAGAAATTGAAAACCGTCCCAGCATTCGCTTTGCCACAATCAGGACGGCCGGTACGCGAGTCCAGGGCTCGAGCCTGGTGCCTTTGTACCTCCCAGATGCAGTGTGGTGACGCGCGCAACCACTCTGACGAGCTTTAGAAAAATAATCTTGTAAACAGCTGAAATGATATCTCGCTTTGAATTAAATGAATAAGAGCCTATTTAAAAATAACTTTATGATAGTGATCTTGGTGACAGTGCTTATCGGAATTGCGAGTGTAAAAGTAGTAAAATAAATTCGCTTTTTTTCTTACGACCGGATGACAGATTAAAAAGTTGTCACCCTCTGTGTCTTTGTTATTGCTGAATCTTCTGTTTGACGTGGATTCAAAACCACGGACTGATTGTAATGTACCTCATATATTATGATCAGATTTTTAGTAACTTCTAGAATGCAGGCTAGTTGAAAACATACCAAAGAACGTATTTCTTTGAACTCAACTCAAATCAGAGACGAGACAGGAAAAAAAAAAAAAAAAAAAAAAAAAAAAAAAAAAAATGGAGGTCTAATTTTGCTTAGTTTCCTCTTCGATCATTAGAGGCGTAAAGGACTGGGGGCAAGGAAAGGAAAGGAATTCTACCATGGCCTTTTGAAGAAACCTTCCCGGCATTGGCCTGGAGTGATTTGGAGAAACGAAGCAAAACCCAAATATCGATGTGGGGACTGTGATTCGAACCTACGTCCTCAGGAATGTATGCTAAAACGTTACCGCTCACCTACCACGCTCGATATTTTCCCTTAAACAAAGCAAGTATTGTTTTAGAGGTGAAGATCAAGTTTTCCGCCTCTAAAAATTACTGCCCTGTTTTCAGTGTGCTGCCATATCACTCTTTTTAAATAAATAACAGTAACCAACAAGTACCTAACTATGTGTCACCCGTTATACAGTCGCAAGTAACGTGTAATGCGTGTTTAGTGTAAAGAATTGTCTCATATTCAAACGCATAGCCAGAAGAGATGAATAGCGTTGTTGGAGTTCTGTTTAACTGATTAAACACGTTCACAACTGTCAGAGAAATGTGTGAGAGCTAGGCGCAGTATAAATTTCACTTGGAAATGCAGGAACCACGCGAAGAAGCGCAGCTCAAAATGGCGTGTCTACCGGAAAAACTGATTTCCCCAGCGTCGGCTGCGGTTTATGATACTACGGGGAGCAAACTAAATTCACTATAAAGGGAAAGAAAACTTTCGCTGGCTATTTTTCACCACTACGCTCGCAAAGAGGCAGGAAGAGGAAAGAGCAACAATAAATGTTTCTAGACAAGTTGACCTGCCGTAGCATAACTAGATAGAATTTACTATGCTTGATAAATAAATAACTGAGTGATTGTGATAAATTTTGAAGCTGGATATACACTGTTTTAACTTCCTGTCATTTTTAATCAAACCAAAATCTTCATTTTCCTTTCTGACACAACAGAAAATGTTTTCAGTTAATTATTGTTAAAGAGAACATTTGAAAAAATCTTTATGCAATTTAAAATACTGAAACGGATAAAAATATTTTAATTTAATTCAGTTTCGTTATGAGTGAACGGTGCGACCGCCTTGCAAGCTTACTATTAACAAATGTGCACCTGGATTATACCAAGTCAAAACCACCAGAGCGATGTGCCATCATTTTCTGTTTTATAAAAATAATTCTGATTTTAAACTTCAAATTTGGACGTGCGTTTTGAAATTATACCAGCACAATTACATAGCAACATAAAAATCTATTCTATTTCTGGAATGAAAAAAAAATTGGAATAAACAGAATCAAAATCAAGGCAAACAGCGGAAAATGACTTGAAAAAAAAAAAAAAACGAGATTTTAAATATCGTAGCAGAAATTCTTTATTGCGAAAATCATAGTACAAGCGATGATCGAAGCAAGGATGATATCGAAATCATAATGGGAGAAGCGTAATGAGCTATTTTCAAAATGAACAATTTTCAGAGTGAAACACTAAACTAGTACAAAGAAACTATGCGAATGGAGCAAAAACTATACGTAACTGAATCTCCATAATATGACGAGTCGAAATTATTCTGTATGAAAACTTTTAAACATGCTTTTTCCCCTCGTGATGTTGCAATATTTATTATTATTATTGCTCACAAACTTATATAGATATTGATGGTATTATTTGTAGCTTAACTTGAATCTATCTCATTCATGATAACACCAAATATATGCAGTCGAGTTTTACTGCCGTATTGAATGTTTGATCCGGTTATGTTATGGAGGTTCATGCACTGATTTGCCTCATCAGTTGAAATCTTCA
>JARYHS010005893.1:0-25000 GCA_031002005.1 Vandiemenella viatica
AACACTTAAGAATTTAGGTACCTATATTCGACACACAGATTATCTATAATAGAAATATTCATCTAATTTAAATTATCAATGCATACACTTATTTATTACATCGAGATCACATTTATACATTCAAGTTCAGTAGAGTGTAGAGCTATCTGATCGCTCAGTGGTTAAGCGTCAGACGGAGGATTGGAAGGTCCCCGGTTCGAATCCTGTTTCGCGGGGATTTTCATAGGCCTTTAGCAGGTCTTCACCTCTGGCACAGCTAATGTGTAGTACTCCAATTTTACCGTTAAACTGTAGGTCCCTTGTACCCGTAGGATTGCCGAGTTAGTTTTTTTTTACTTGTGGCTTTACGTCTCGTCTACGTCGAGGTCATTAGAGGCGGGAGGACTGAGGACAAGGAACAGGAAGGAATTCAGCCATGGCCTTATGAAGGAAGTATCCCAGCATTCGCCTGGAGTGATTTGGGAAACCATGGAAAACCCAAATCTGGATGCCCGGACGGGGATTCGAACCGGCGTCCTCCCGAATGCGAAGCCAGAGCGTAACTGCTCACCCACTTGCTCGGCCAACATGGGCTGAATGCGCAGCCAGTGGAAACCCTGTCACCAGGTCATTGCGACCACACGTAATTATTATTATTATAGTAGAATGTAAATCAAACTTACATTAGTCATGGTTAAAATACTTTCGACGTAACGACATCGCTAACAAGGCATGCGCTTCCGTGGTGGGTGAGCGATAACGCTCTAGGCCTCCCAGTCAGGACGCGGATTCGAATCCCCGCCCAGCCATTCATTCTGTTCGAAATTGTTGTGTAGTAAGGCCTATAAAGAACATAGTCCAACCCCCAATTTATATCTTCCAATACCAGAACATGCTTACTACCACAATTCCAACAACCTCAATGACTGTTTCACGTGAGAGCAAGCAGAGTTTTCCCCGAAATCACCGCCGCTTCAGAACTTCCGAGATGGGAACTTGCATACCAAAATATCTTAGATACCAGACACCACCTGGCCTCAACCACCGATAAAATTCCTTTCTTTGACGCATCACTATTATTATTAGTGTTATCATTATGTATTAACTGGTTACAACATTTTTTAAAAACATTATCTGTATTTAGCTGCCTAATTTTTGTTGCAACATTCCGTACCCTTTTGGTATATTACTAATTCTCACCATGTGCGATATATACTCGTATATATTTTTTATTTTTTGTAATTTATATAGTCTAAAGCCGTTTTCTTTTCCTAGTTTAATTAGCCGACTATATAATCATCAATTGACTTTTTCCATAAAAAAAACCATGTGCGATATACATATTTATATAAACATCTCATTCTCCCGCCATATCGATAATGCACTCAGTCACGTAGGGAAACCTCGCGTGTGCACACCTCCCGAACAACATGACTCATTTCCTTCAGCATGGATAAGGTTTAAAACCGAAATATTGTGTATTCTTTGTTCGTCATATAGTTCTTCACCCGACGCTGCCTTCAATTTTGGTGAGTGATGAGTCATTTTCCCTTTCCTTGTAATTTATATTGCCTAAAGACGTTTTTTTTCCTTAGTTTAATTAGCCACTATATAATCATCAATTGACTATCATGTCACGTGCATTTTATTCTTTGATAATTTCTTTTATTGCCGCTCTTATATTTAAACAGCTAAAAAATAGATATTAACAATTCGGGAGTGATAAATTGATATGACGCTTTCGATTGGTTAAACACTAGCAGCGTCCACATTCTCTCGTTGTTACATGTTCATAAAACACTTCCCAAAACACAAGTTAGGAAATTTGATTTACAGGGAATTATTATATAATACGCATCTTCAGTTTTTGAAGTCACCTCACCGACCAAAAATGTTTGCCCATGAAATTTGTTACATATTTAAATAGTAAACTTCGCTGTTCGATGAAATGAACATACATAAATTACGGCATTAAGAAGAACTATAAATGCCAACGTCTGATAATCTTTTAAATATGTGAGAAAATTTTAAATATTAAATTTAAAGAAACATTTATTGTTGTTTCTTAAGCCGCATTCCCACGACCTCTTGTAACGGAGGCGGTACCTCATTAGCCGAAGTGTAGGGACGAGCGCGCGCCGCAGTTTAGCCCTCGCTTACCTCGCCGCCACCTCCCCACCACGTTGCCTAGTGTCGTTTGGCACAGAGCACTTTACAGCAAACAGAAGGGGTGCGCACCGCTGTTGCAAACCGATGGCAACAGCGCTCTACTACACACGTCTGTGATGTTTACTGACACAGAGTGGGTAGTTGCGGCTCATCTCCGCGACCCTGTTCCCATGGCGTGTTGTTGAGTATCCGTCCCGTCCCGCTTTCGTTACAAGACGTTGTGGGAACGCTGCTTTACGTAGAAATATTCCTGAAATTCTGTAAAACAGTCAGTACTTAACTGCTACAACGCCGTTTCAGATGACGTTTACTGTAGGAAGAAAGCCTAGGCTGATCGACTACAGTATCATTGTGTTCCTCTGGGTAATCCAAGTGTATCACAGACAGTTCTGTTGCCGTAACCACCCGCCGAGGTCGTAGCCCTCATGGTTTTATTTGCTCGGATCTCTCCTCAATCGGTAGAGCCGATACCCGTCCGCGCTTCCAAGGGGTTTGCTTCAATTCTACCTACGTTCCATGGTTCTGCTTCCACTTTCTTACATGTACTTTAACATTTTCAAAGTGTAACTATTTTTCGAAATTTGCTTTTAAAAATCATGAAACGGTCTTAGAGTGTCCGCCGTAATGTATTCATTCGAAATGGTATTATTTTTCTTCAATTCTCGCGACAGAATGAGTTAGGTATGTCTCTAAGGACAGTTGGCGTGCACTGCATCATCATTTCGATACCCGAGACCCGACCAATCGCGTCCCTTGCCTGCCTGGTGGGGGGTATGGTGGGGGCTAGAGAGGTGCCAGCTAAAATATACTTCACCCTTTCAAACTTTCAGTTGTCCTCTGTTCAGTAGTATTTGAGTACTAGCCGTTACAAACAGGACAATATGTGAGGAACAAGGTTCACCTTGGGAGGGGGGAGGGGTTAGTAAACATTTGTCTCATTATAACCGTGCGTATAGTCTTGGATGTTACAGTTCTTACTTTATATTTGTAACCAGGTCGCCACTTAGCTTGTTTTCCAAAGCTAAGGAAAGGTGAAAGTTAAAATGATGCTCACGAGTCCATTGTTATTAGAATAACTATATCTTCAAATTATACCAAAGTCAAAAACTGCACAGGCGATCAGACAAGTTTACAGAAGACCACCATTCGAGCGAGACTAACCTCACGCCCCCACAGCTACTTAGCTACATGAGGTTCCTTTCACCCATGATTTCAAAAGTTCACCCTTTCCGCGCAAGTTTGTTATCTGCCGCGCCACGAGTCCAAACTAGCTACCGCTCTACATAGCGGTTACCGCACGACTAGACTGCTGTTGAAAGACTGGGGAGAGGCTAGGTTCTGGAGGGGGTTATTATACTTTCTGACCTGGGAACCAAATTTTCGCTTCAATCACACGGAAAGCGTGAGATACAAGAACCTTCTAAAACAAAGAGTCGTCATCCAATTTGACCTTGACCCTAAAAAATGCTCCTATCTTTGTGAAATTTTGGGAGTTGCAAGATATTATTACAACGTCAAATTAAGTTATTATAAAAATTTTTGTATGTAATAGTTTGCCAGAAAAGGGTCATTTAGATGTGATTGCCATAACTTTCGAAATATTACTCTATCCAGCTAAAACAAATTTCATTCTATTCTCTGTTGTTATTTTTTATATGATATCAAATAAAGATATTTCCTATTTTAAAAGTGGCATAAAGTTCAAAAACAAAATTTGACTACTTAAATTATTCAGAATATCGATTTGAAAATAGCTTCAAACAACTTTCCATATAGAAAAACGGTTGCTGTAAAAATTTGGAATCTCTAAGAATTCCGGGGTGTAAGGGTTTGGGAGAGACTATACTAGTCTTTTCCAACCAAATGTCAACCTCTCCTTCACGTGGTGCACCCTGTTTGGACGGACGAGGCTCTGGCGACTGAAAGATTCCCGGTATAAGGAGTCACCCACTGCTTGCCAACGGCCTCCCGAAAGGAGGGCGGAAGAGCGGGAGAGCGGTTCAGGGCACCCTCTTGCCCTTTGGGTTGGAAACGGCCCCTAAAGTCGGTGAATGAGAAATTATCAACGGCATGGGGATGCAGAAGGCAACGGGAAACCACAGCATTAAAGACCCTAAGGGTTTCCCGAGGACATGTAATCCTCTCCAATTACATATATCATGATAGCTTCTTCCTGGGTAAAATATTCCGGAGGTAAAATAGTCCCCCAATCGGATCTCCGGGTGGGGACTGCTCAAGGAGGAGTCATCAGAATGGATAGAAACATTCTACGAGTCGGAGCGTGGAATTTAGAAGTCTGAATAGGGCAGGTAGGTTAGAAAACTTAAAAAGGGAGATGGAACAACTTAAGTTAGATGTTGTTGGGATTAGTGAGATTAAATGGAAGGACGCACAGGATTTCTGGTCTGGGGAACACAGGATAATTAGCACACAAGCTGTCAATGGAGTCACCGGTGTAGGATTTGTAATGAACAAGAAAGTAGGGAAACGGGTGAGTTATTATGAACAGTTTAGTGACAGGATTATTTTGATGAGGTTAGAAATTAAGCCCGTCCCAACCACATAACTACAAGTATATATCCCAACGTCACAGAAAGATGACGAAGAAATAGAACAAATATACGCTGAAATTGAATAATTAATCCAATATGTGAAAAGGGGAGGAAAAAATCTAATAATCATTGGGTGATTGGAATGCAATAGTGGGAGAAGGAAAAGGGGGCAATATTGTAGGAAGTTTTGGTCTAGGAGAAAGAAATGAGCGAGGAAGCAGGTTGCTAGAATTTTGTGAAAGATATAAGCTAGTAGTGGCAAACACACTGTTTAAGAACCATGCAAGAAGAATATACACCTGGAAACGTCCTGGGGATATAGGCAGATATCAGCTAGATTATATCATGGTCCAACAGAGATTCAGAGAACAAGTTTCTAGACTGTAAAACGTACCCAGGAGCAGACATAGACTCGGACCATAATTTGATAGTGATGAAGTGCAGGCTGAAATCCAAGCGAATAAGGAAGCAGTATAAGCAGAACAGACTGGAAGTGAATAAACTGAAACAATCTAGCACAAGAGAAAAATTTACAGAAATGGTAGACTTAAGTCTAAGAAGTAACTTTGAAAGGAGCTCAACCGAGGACGAATGGAACGCATTAAAGACCGAAATAATGAAAGCTGGCAAAGAAACTTGAGGCTTTAGGGAACAAGCTGCCCGAAAACCTTGGATCACAGAAGAAATTTTGGAGCTGATGGATCAGAGGAGAAGGTACAAAAATGCTCAGGATGAAACAGGAAGAGAGCAGTACAGGCAATTTAGAAATCAAATAAATAGGAAATGCAAAATAGCAAAAGAAAAATGGCTACAAGAAAAGTGTGAAGAAGTAGAAAAGGAAATGGTCGTAGGAAAAGTAGATGTTGCATATAGAAAGGTCAAACAGAATTTTGGAGAAATGAAGAAAAGAGGTATGAACATTAAAACTGCCGATGGGAAACCAATTTTAAGCTCTTAAGATAGAGCTAACCGATGGAAGGAATACATTGAGAAACTGTATGTTGGGGACGACTTGAACAATAGTGTATTGGAAAAGGAATGCGATGTCGACATTGATGACTTAGGAGATCCTGTTTTGAGGACATAATTTAATAAAGCTCTGAATGACTTGAAAGCAAATAAGGCAGTTGGAATTGATGAGTTCCCTGCAGAACTTCTTAAATCTCTAGGAGAGGAAGAAATCGAAAGATTATTCAAGGCTGATATCAAAAAGTTATGAAACAGGAGAAATTCCAACGGATTTTAATAAAAAATATCATCTTCACACTTTCAAGGAAAGCACAAGCCGACAAATGTGAGAATTATCGCACCATTAGTCTAACATCACATGCTTCAAAATTGCTTACCAGAATAATATACAGAAGGATGGAAAGGGTAGTAGAAGAGATAGTAGGTGAAGATCAGTTTGGGTTTAGGAAAAATCGCTGTAAAAAGGAAGCAATTCTGTCGTTAAGGTTAATACTTGAAGGGCGTATCAAGAAAAACAAAGATACTTTTATGGCATTTGTTGATTTAGAAAAAAACTTTTGATAATGTTAGGTGGGACAAGATGTTCAAAAATTTTTAAAGAAGTCAGGTCTAAAGTATCGAGATAGAAGAATACTCGATAAACTATATAAGAATCAAGTGGCTGTAATAAAAGTAGAGAATCACGAGAGACATGCATCAGTTAAATAGGTGTGAGACAAGGTTGTAGTCTTTCCCCGTTAATATTCAACTTGTATGTAGAAGAAGCAATGAAGAAAGTCAAAGAAAAATTTCCATGTGGCATAAGTTTTCAGGGAGAAAAAGTCAGTATGCTACGATTTGCTGATGACATTGGATATTGAGGATATTGAGAAGTTATTGAATGGCATGAACAAAATACTGAAGGAAGCTTTTGGACTGAATATAAATCAAAGTAAGACAAAAGTGATGAAATGTAGCAGAAATGATACCAATACTAGCAGATTAAATATAAAAATAGGATCGGATGCAATAGGAGAAGTGAGTGAGTTCCGTTACTTGGAAGCAAAATTACAACCGATGGCCGAAGCAGGAATGATGTTAAAAGCAGAATAGCACTAGCAAAAAGAGCCTTCATGAAAAAGAGAAACCTTTTAGTTTCAGATATTGATCTATGAATTAGAAAGAACTTTTTAAAACTGGAGCACAGCACTTTACGGTAGCGAAACATAGACTTTAGGAATACCGTAAAGCATTCTTCTGTAAGAAAGCTGAAAATTAGGTGGACAGACAAAGTATGAAATGAACGAGTTTTGGAAATGATGGGTGAGAAAAGAAGTTAATGGAAGAAGCTTACAGGAAGAAGAGACAGGCTGGAAGGTCATATTTTGAGACATGCTGGATTGGTTAATTTGTTAGTGGAGGGAACAGTCGAAGGTAAGAACTGTTGAGGAAGACAGAGATTAGAATATATGAAGCAGATAATTGAGGACGTGGGTTGTAAGGGGTATGTAGAAATGAAGAGGTTAGCACAGGATAGGAAGGGATGGAGGATTGCATCAAACCAGTCTAAAGACTGACGACAGCAAAAAAAAAAAAAATGAAGAAACAACACCAATGATCCTGCGCGAACGCGGAAGACATGCTACAACGTTTCACCTTCGTTGCCAGAGTACGTAGCAAAATTTTATGGGATGTAGTCCAGCCCCTCGCTTCGAAAGAAACCGCAGACCACAAACTTAATAATTCCTGACCGCAAATTGCGTAGCATTTCGGAGCGTGTCCCGCCTCGTTGTATTCCAAAAACATAATAACGTCCACCAAGCACCTAGTGCGGGCATCCACAGCGGCGGAATTGAACTTTGTCGATCGCACCACAGACACACAGGAATTTAACCGTGAAGCATGTACTATATTCAGTTGTAATGAAACATGATTTCAATGGTATTTTGAACGAGAATCTCTGTCCATTCCCATTTTTATTTGTTCAATCAGCTTACGTGAAAAACGTTTTCGAAATAATCGTGAGGAACCGTGTAAAACTCAATCACTTAAGTTAATCCGTGTTGCGTAAATCAAGTTGATTTAGATGTTAAAGAAGAGAATAAATAATTTATTTAATTGTGAAGGAGCTCCCGCTCAGGTGGCAAGTTTCATTCACACTAATTTCCCTCTTCCCCCTTTCTTGTACTCACCTACTTTTGTCCTCTATGAATGTTAATTTTATATTCTTTCTCCGTTTTTGGTAAATTATTCATCATTTCCCGTGTAATTTATTCCAATCCCTAAACCCCTTACCCCCTCCTCTTCTCTCCCCCCCCCACCCCTCCCGTGTTATGATGAATCCCATTTGAGATCCTTTATCATATCAGTTACTGCTGCCATTCCGCAGTATTTTCCACGGACAAATCTAGCAGCCTTTCTTTGCGTCCCCTCGAACTAATGTATTTGATACCCAAATTGTGGGTACCAAACTACACCACGATATTCAAGCAGTGGTCTGATGAAAGTTTTGTAACAGAATTCCCTTACTTCTCTGGTACATTCCCTCACCACTTTCTCCAATAAATGAAGGATTTTGAAACCACCTGTCCAATGTGTCCTGCCCAGTTGCTATGCGAAGGTATTTACATTTAAAGTCTTCAACAATCCACTCAATCTCCAATTTATAATCATAATCAATGCCAATTGTAAGACGTCTGTCCTTTGGTTGATGGATATTAATTTTAAGTTATGGTTTGATTATGATCTGCTCACTTCAAGTAGTTTAAGACATTTATTTAGTAAGAATTAATTATATTTCGAGGACCCGGTCGCCAGACAGTGAAACCAAAACCGTCCCCAGAAGTAGTTAGGAGAATAATTAATAAAGTTCATTAAGCAACATCAAGAAGAGCAATTACGTTCATAGCAAGTTTGTTACGAAAAACACGTCAAACACATGCGAACGGTTTGGCCACCATCAAATTTCAAAGTATAGCTATCGAAACTTCTTATCCGAAAGATTGCAGAATTCTTGTGGTAAAAGGAAAATTACAGTTCGTATCTTCTTACCGCTAAAACATACACCAACACAGCTTGGCTTTCACTGTTCATTTATATACTGTTCAAACACTCAATTTCATAACCACAGTTCTTATTTAAGACATAAACTTCTTCTTACACACAGTTCAATATAGGAAAACACATTATACCGAACCAATATCGGCTAATGCCTACAATAAGTGAGCCGCGGTACGCGATCCGCTGTCTGCGACAATCCGTGCACAACCATTACTAGCGGGCGACTGACTTTTGAAAATGATGTAGCTCTCCGCTCCAGAGATACTACTTTGAAGCGGCGGAAGGTAACTGTAATGTCACACCATGTTCTGAAATGAGACAGTTTCATTTTAATATCGTTCGGTATAATATCTTTATATTAGAAAAATATTTTTTTCGACTTCTATCTAACGACAATGTCGATAAATCTCCAATTGCTCTTCTTATTTTATTGGTAAGTTGCAAAATAGTGAGATATAGTTTTTCATACAATTATTTCAGAAAACAATTTGTGAAGAAATTTGTGCGATAACGAGTAATACTTATCTTTTCTAGGTGAATGGAAAACTGAGTATTTCTTTGTGATGCTGAAAGGTAAGTTTTATTAAGTTAAATATTAAAAATAATGGCAATGCAACTGTCTTTGTATGTTGGTATGCCTCATGGAGGCATCATCAGCGACGAATCTATGTTGAAATTTTAGATTTAGTTTTCAAAGTTATTATACTACAATGTATAGCATAATTCTACATTGAAACATTTTCTGATACTTCACAACTTGCTATTTACAGTGGTGTTCTCAGGATTCGTAACCACACATCTCTGCTATGACCCCAAAGCATGTTACCGCTAAATAATTTTTCTTACTTCGCTGGATATAAACTTGCGTCTATCGCTACTCACTTGTTTACGGTGGCCATCTTGTTTTCTTACTGTCATGCTGATGCGCTGTCAACGTCAGTTTTACAAATCCGCGAGAAAGTGATGTTTTGCTATTTTGTTCCCCATTTTATGTATGGTGCGTGAGTGCATGTATTTGGTAGGTTTGTTTATTCATTTTGCTTATATTTCACTTTCAAGTGTTATTATTTAAAATACCTATAGCTTTGGTGAAGTTGTCAAAAAGGGATAACTGGGCACTCCGTTCAGATGCTTTCACCTAGTGTGATCGGTAAACGATTAACCTTCGGGTCTGGCTTTCGGGAAGAGGTAGCGTTAATATCCAGTGCACCCATCAAGATTTTGTTTTCCACGGTTACCCTAAATCGTTTCATATTTATGGGATGATCCGTCTAAAACATTTATTACCGAATTATTTCCCGTTTCTCGACACAAATCTGCTGCATGTTCTATTGACATCGACGAGATGTAAAGCCTGTGGCCTTCCCGTCTCTATTTTAGGCCTATATAGCCAATTTAAATTCAATGAAACTATTTTAGACTCATTTTGTAGTGGGCTGTCTCTTCTGCGTGATTAAAAGGATCTTGCAAAGTTCCATAGATGACATCTGGTGCGACATGACAGCTTTTTTGAAGAAAGCAACCCAGGTATGCTTAAAATGGTAAACGAACTATATCACAGAGATACTTACCTTCCGTATGCGTCAGCTGTGTATTGGGTTAACAGCTTTTCCAAAAATATTTTCAAATTTGATCTGGTAATCAGATATTTCATCCGGAACTAAACACAACTCAATTCAAACCAGTACAAATTATCCAATATTTCGCTCACTGTAAAGAACACGCGGACAAGAAACAATGCAGCTGATTTAAAGTTGCGGAAAGCACAAAACTTGTAATCAAACACTGCAGTAGCTGAGAAACTGGAGACGATTACACACAAAAAAAAATTTACTGGTAAAAGTGTTTTTCACCATAAACCTCGTTAAGCTGGAAAGATATCAGATTTATCTCGCGGCAAGAACTCGTTTTCTTAGGCAACACGGATAGATATCATCTCCTCATTAACAACCTCGCAGCCTTGAAGAGTGCACAAAATTCTCGGCGCTAGAAATTCAGCCCTCCTCTTGAAGCACCATTCATCTTTCTCTGTGAAACTTACATAAAACTGACACTAACAAAAATAAATAAATAAATTGAGATGCAATCTTCGTATTGTTGTTCAATACGGTGCTATTTTTTGGTTTTAGTGGTTATTCTCCTATACTAATTGGAGAAAGTATATTCTCTATGGTCAACTCCAAAACCATCGTGTATTCATTGATCATTGGTGTATTTATCGACGTTTGATCCATGGAAGTATCTGAGTTAAAAGTCATCCAGAGCTGTAGATTTTGTGAAAAAAAACTTCGTTGTAATTTTTTTTTAATAGTCTTAACAAGGGCAGTAACGAGGAACATTGAGATTCATCTAAAAACAACATTGTATCGATTCAAGATGTCTTTATACTAGGTAGCTATATACCAGGAGAGGTGGGCATGACAAAAAGAATCCCTCGAGGTAGTGTGTTGGAACTAATGCTGTTAACAGCCAACGACATAGTTAATGGTTTACAGTTTGTGGTATGACAGAGTCACCCACAATGAATATAATTAAATAATTTAATTAATATTCAGATTTTTTTAATAATATTCAATTTTGTAAGGTGTAAATATCATAAATAATAGGGATATTGCATGGGTAAATAATTGTATATTAAACCCGGGCAGCCAGAGTTATCGTTATTATAATTTTAATTTCTACAAAACTTGCTGCTCAGTAATGTAGTGGATATGGGAAGTTGGAACTGCCATTTTCGAACGGTCGAGATCGAGACGATAGCTGGGTCTCCCGACTCAGTGGCGCCGACGCTCACAAAGCAGGGGACGCGCGCAGACCGTTACTTGAGGAGCTACTGACCTCGCACCCCCACCCTGGTGTCTTGAAGGTCGACCAAAATAGGCGCGAGCGGACAGCAAATACCAGCTACGATATAAAACACGTGACGATGGCCACATATCGATGACCAATCGTGAACGTTTATAGGGGTTCCCAAATGTTAATTCAAGGGATTCTGTTGCATGTGGCGAGTGGGTGACGACTTTGCCGAGGAAGAAGAGAAGAGGCCATTTTAAGGACACTTGCTGTCGGGACGAGCCACTGTGCAGACGTGTCAGCCGACACGCTCTCGTCCGGTGATCACTGACTGTTTCTGATCACACTCTCTTGCTCTGGGAAGCGAGAAGTTGTATGGCATGCCTGCCATTATCTGGAAGCTGTTGTGGTAACGCGGTCGTATCCGCTAACCTGGCTTTCACAGCTGCAGTGGCACTGTGCGTGTCACACTTCATCACGACGATGCAATCATGGTAAAGTACCGACATACGGTCACAGTACATTGGGTTTTGACGAGACTTGCGAGCCCTTAAGCGGCACTGAGATAAGACTCTGCTCCCGTCATAAAATCATTGAGCTAGCTAATTTTCATGTTTAATTTCAAATTCCAAGCATCTTGCTAATTTGTGTAAATTCAAGACGATGCTTTTTAACTTTATATGGCGCCCCTGGGATACTCCTTTTTGTAGTAAATGTTAACTTCAATTTGATGGCCTGTGTTGCCACGTTGATAATATGTTAACTTTGCTAATTGTTGAAATATTTAATTCAGTTTTATGTTTGCTTTTCATCGGCGGATTGTAAACGTCGGGTATTGCTTGTTTTTGTTGTCTTTGGAATATGTTTAACGTAAAGTTAACTATTACCCGGCCTTGTATAAGCCATAAGACTCAATAAATGGGATATAATTTTGTGTACAATATTCATGGTTCTAGTTCCTTCTAGTTCACCTTTTTCAAGAATCATTTTCATATTAATAAAATAACTCATGTATAAAGGTATGAAGGTAAGGTAAGGCAGGCGTTGCAGGAGATAAATATAATATTAATAACCCATCCCCCCTCCCTTTATACAATTAACGCTGCCAACCTAGCCCTCATTCACTTTACAAGTTACAGACTACATTGTTTCCATTTGACATATTGATGTATAATAGGACTACATCGAGATAGGATTGTGACCAACTATAGAAGAATCTGAGTTGATTTATATTTGGTATTATGAGCGTAACGAAAATAAACGCTAAAATGATTATTAGACTGAGACTAATTGTTTCTTGATGGCATAAAATGTAAATATCTAGTAATATCGGTAGGCAAGAAAGCTAATTTGATTTCAGGCGTTAGAGACGAGTGAATTTTTAGTTGTAAGTTACCTAAGCAGGTGATGAACCGTATACCTCACTCTATAAAACATTTTAAAGTAAAAATGTTCCAGTATCGTGTAAAGGAATGTAAGAAAATTGTAGCCGGAGCATAGTCTTCTCCGAAATTAAACTATAGCTTTCTTTTAACTTATTTCATCCTTCATTTTCTATGTGAACAATGCACTGCCCTAAACGCAAATCACAGACATTCGACGATAAAAATAACACTTAGATACGTTTCCATACTGGGGAAGGTATGGGGAAATCATCCCAGTTGAATTTATCAAAACAGTTGGTGCAGTATTACAATAATAAACCCTTGACACATAAAGTTTACAATACCTGCAGACAGAAGACAAACCCACTATACGTTGTAAGGATAGCTCTCCTTAATGATACCGACGTCAACAGTACATGAAATCAACACCGAGCGTGGTGGGTGAGTGGTTAACATTCTGGCATCGCATTCGAGAGGACGCGGGTTCGAATCCCCGTGCAGGCATCCAGATTTGGGTTTTCCATGGTTTCCCCAAAACACTTCAGGCAAATGCCGGGATGCTTCCTTCAAAAGTCCATGGTCAAATTCCTTCCGGTTCCTTGCTCCCAGTTGTTTCCCCGTCTCTAATGACCTCGACGTCGACGCGACGTAAAGCCAAAAGAAAAAATTAAAACCAACAATAAGAAGAAACTCGTATATAAGGACGTGATGTAGTTAGCTTTGTTACTACCGATAACTGCACACAAAATTTGCTATCTATATCTATAAAAAAAAAGGGAAATTGAAAGTTTTAGTATACCTAATACCAACGGACCTAAATGAATTACAAATTGTGTCTACGAATGAAATTTCTTCTGCCAACTTATAGGGAAAAAGAATGTGAGGTTTTAATTATATGCCACTTCCCGATTTCTGAATCAATTTGTTACCCATTTTTACTGTCAATTCTTAAGCTAAGAAAGCACCGAGCGTGGTGAGTAAGCAGTGACGCTCTGGCCTCGTATTCGGGAGGTCGCATGTTCGAATCCCCGTCCAGCCATACCGTTTTTGGTTTTCCATGGTTGCCACAAATCACTCCAGGCGAATGCCGGGATGGTTCTTTCAAAACGCCTTGTCCCCAGTTCCTTTGTCGGATGATTAAGACGGTGATAGATACGGCCGCCAGAGGACAAGCCTTGTTCAATTCATTTTCTTTGATTTGTCCCCACATTAAAGACAGAATTTACTGTTTTATAATTCGAAGAAGAAAATATTTAATATTGTCCTTTTTCTTATTCCCATATCGAACAACATGGGAGAACCACGATTTATGAAGAATGCAAAGTTCCTTTTTAGCAGTAACTGTTTGCTCGTGACAACTCATATACTAGCGTTATTATTAATGAATCTCTGTTAGGATGTCCTTTATTAGAGCAGATTTTTTTTTTTTTTGAATACTCAAACGTATACCCTCTAATTCTTTTTAAATGGCTGTAGCTTACTTACATAAGAAATTTTATCTTCCTACGATGACGTTAATTCGTGCCGAATAGACCCGAAAGTTTACGAAAAATTATTATTTTGATTATCGCTTGATACGTGACTCCATCATTAAAATTTTCTATAATTGTGGGTTAACAATTAAATCCAGACAACAAAAAAAATTACTTAATTTTTTAGTAAGACAGAAGTATTAAAATTATTAACAGTATTTTCTTTTTAGGATCTCTTTTTTATGGTGCGGGTACAATTTTCAGTGTTTTTGTATCCAAATTATTTCCGTTCTTCATCGGCTGTAATTAAACCATGAAACTCCTTCATTAATTTTCAGCTCTTTCAGATAAAAACCTTTCTTTTAGCCTGTAAAATACCCGTAGTTTCTTCCAACTAAGGAACGCTTTCCTGAATAACACTGCTTTAAATTTCCAATCGAGAAAACAAATGTTTGCTCTTCGCAGATACAAATTCATTGTGGTTTTTCCTAAAACAAAATATAGGTAAGCATTAACCAAGTTGCAAAAGATACAAAATAATCCACAATGTACATACAAGACAGCTAATTTTACATACCATACAAAATAGAGCCGGATATTTCTGCCATCACAGGAGTGTACCGTTCTACAAAGTCAGATGTACTTTCCCTTTCAAAATTACGTATCATTTTGCGTTCCTTGCTCAATTTAAGTCGAAAACTTAGGAAACACAAATGAACAAAACATAACTGTTGAAAATAAAGCACTTTCTCCAAAGTCCTGTCAAGTCGTTACATTTCTCATTGAATTAAAATAATTATGACATATGGAAACAAACAAAACGCAAAGGCTTAGACTGCATTCGCAAATCTTGAGTGAATAAATGGCTCTTTAAAAATATCACGCTTGATTTACTGGACGAGGATGCCTAATTATCAGTTCTTTGCCACTATCTCTAACCAAAAATATAACTCATCTCTGTAGTCGTCTCTTACGAAGGATTTTTTTTAAATTCAGCCAAATACAAATATAACAACTAGTAAATTTATGTGCCATTATAATGTATTTTTGACTGCTTATATCAATTTGATGCCGTCATGCAAAAAGTAACAACTTTCTTTCGAACATTTGCTCCAGTTCCCAGGCACCATTGAGACAACCTACTATGTTAGATGCTATTGTGTCGCAGCTCATTATCTACACTTTGTCACTTACTCAGAGCATTCATAACAACTCCACCTTGGTCTTTATCACGAGAAGTTGCTCCCTATTACTAAATGTAATTATGAGACAGATTGGCAGTCGTTCTTCTTCGGAGCTTCTTACGCCCAGACCAGGCAACAACTTGCCATTCCACTGAATGGTCACGACTTGGATCACGTCATTTTAAAATTGGTTATTATAGCTTCTGCTCATTCCTTCCTCGTTTGTGTACTCATTCGTTGAAAAAATCGTCAATGCTAAGTCCAACTGCTTCACGATTACATGAAGAAGTTAACTAAATCTCTTACAATTAACTGGCATCTATCCAAGGCAGATATTAATTTAGGAATAATGATATTTTTTCATCTGCGCTTTTCAGCAGTTTCTGATTGAATTATTTCGGGTGGATTTGTTAAATTCTCTTCCTGATGTTCCCCAGAACTTGAAGATGTGTCATTGAATTCTTCAGATAGCAGGGACAAATCATAGGACGCTGAAGAACTTGACTACCCGCTGGACCACATATTGTCAGTATCGTATTTGATTCATAGGGATTTATTTCATAATAATCGTAGATTTTAATAAAAGTAATATTCGATGCAGTAAGAGGCAGCCAAGCCAGGTTGTAAGCGCTACCTCAGCGTCGACTTGTTATTCACAAAACCTGCTGAGTCAATCATCAGCACCGATTTGAACTGGTTAATGACGTCAATAGGGTCTACCTCCGAAGTAAAGATACATTTCTCGTTCTCAGTCCACGAGTAGCTTTCATCGAGTCATTATGGGTAACTAACAGCTAGGCCAATTCTCTTAAGCTTCAGTCTGTACACCATGTAGGCCTTCGTAACATCCTGGGGCCAGGCATTCCATCTAGCCATTCAGTGTCCATTCAACCAGTCTAACTTCAATTACATGTAGAAGCATCGTTCATAGGCGTAGCCGGACAGATCCTTGCAGGTCATCTTATCAACTGTATTGTCTACAGTCTTCACTGATCATTAAATGGGGTTCTGTGAACTGTTAGCCGCCTGTTATCATTTATCAGGATAGATCCTCAACTAGCCACTTAACACGAGCTAGTCTTCCTTATCCTGGGTTGCTGAACCTATTAATCAGCTGGTGTCAAAATAATCCTGACCTAACATCATCTTTAGTAGCCCACTAGACTGGAAAGAAGAGCTTCGCATCAAGATACCAGAGATTTCTTCAGCTACACAAACGCCACGAGGGTAGTAAACTCTCCGCTAGATTTCCGCCACATCAGACGTCCACAAATCAACCACTCGGCTACCCTTTCAGTTCTGTCACTTAGACCGGACTCTCACACTGGTGTCAGAAGTGGGATATGATCATCGTATTCTACACTGGTGATCATAAATGTTCGATTACTTCGAACTCAGGACTTCTAGAAGGGAAAACCTACGTCGGCATTGTAGCAAGAAGAAGAAATCTTTCGAGAAGTATTGAATGGCAAAACAGTAGACATGGTGCAGACAAGCAAAAGAGAGGAATGGTCGAAAGCAAGCAATATTCAGTTACGGTAAAAGTTACATCGACAAGCGACGGGGCTTTAAGCAGCTACGAGAAGTCAACAGCTGGCAAGAGAGCTGACACGGCGCAGTGTCTGATATCAACGGCGCGGCATCGCAGACAGCAACGGGACTTCACGTCTTCACGGCTACAAGCAGATCCACGGGGTCCACGAGGGTCCAGAAAGCAGCAAAACGGTGAGTTTTAGAACCATACATGTGTGGCAATAAATTTATGTACTTTTTGTGTGAAAATCGTATGATTTTGCAAAGTTAAAAGTATTTCAGTGGGGCGAATTTGAAAGTAACATCCACGATGAAAGTAATAAATATGAGCAACGAATGGGTTTCTATTTGGTTATTAATAATAACTGATATATTTAAAAATCATATAAGTATGAAAAGTTTTTGCACTGTAGCGGCCAATCCAAAAACATTATCTCAAGAAAACGAAATCGCAAGTCTCTCAGTAGATGGAATGATAAATGCATCTAGGGTGATAAACCTGAATCGAATAAGTTGTCTAACGAGTCAAGTCGATATAACGGGCAAATCACGATCTGGAAAGTCAATCATTCCGTGTAACAGTTTTCAAAATTTATGTTTTTCAAATTAACAGTATTTTTAAAGGAAAATAATTATTTTAAAATAATTTTTTATTCAAAATAAGTAACATGTAGTAAGTTGAACGAGCTTACGACTTTGATCGAGAGTGCACACCGAACAAAGTGGTTATTTCTTCAACAGATTCTATAAATGTTTAATTTAATTAAAGATGTGTTTTGTAACCAAAAGGACACTCATTCCTGTAAAATATAAATGTCAGTATTTATTCCTTCACTCAGTAGTAATATAAAAGTGAAAATAAGCATTATGTATTATTTAAAAATATTTAATATCTTTCTGTATATTTTATGCATGTTAATTGAAGATAACCTACTGTTTCAAATAGGTGCATAGGTTAAATATGATGTTTTAATGGAAAAACGTATTTAGTAGCAGTATAAGACATTTGAAGCATTGGGAAAATTTCTGTTAATTTGGCGAAACTGTAACCACGTATTATACAAAGTAAGCGGGTACATCGTGTTGTTATGAAGCAAAAGAATCTTGTTGTTTCATCGTCTCCTATTAAAAGCTTAATTTTTTATTCATTTTGCATTCGTTCAAAAAAAATATTTTAACGTGAATTTAGTTACCCTCCGACGTTTCATGGGTTAATACAATGTTAAACTAGTACGTGTGAAGATTAGATTTGAAACGATGTATTAAAGCAAGAATAATCATTTTGCGGTTGTTGAAATTCAGTTAAAGTGTTACGAAGAAATTTATCAACTTGCCCACACTGATTTTACGAGCTGAGAAGCTACAAAAATATTTTATGATTATTTTAAGATAAAATCAACAGTAAATATAAAATATGCCAGTTAAGTAAGTGAAAGCCTATAAAATCATCTACACTAAAGATCTGTAAAGTGTAAATCGAGATAATCGTTAAGCGGAAGTTGAATAATGTATTGTGCGAAAATAGAAAGCGTGAAGCCGAGTAAAAAGTGATTTTCTGTAATTAAATCAATTAAGTTAAAAACTGAATATTGCTATTAACAAGTTAAAAAATGATCATAAGGCAAGACTAACCGTGTTGTTAAAGAAATACATAAGAGATAAAAACTAACTGCATAATCCAACGTATGTCACGAATATTCTGGAAAAAACGAGGCTGTTTGACATAAGTAAGGTAATTTAAAGTGCTGTCTGACAATGAATAAGGTGTTGTGTGGAAAAATTAAGGTAACGTGCTAATGACATGTGCTAAAATTAGTGGTTTGATAAGGCGAGATACGACGAGTCCACTGGTTTATGGAATAATATGTGAGGGATGCTATAATTAATTGTGTAATGCTGCAGCATAGTGATAAAAGATTTATTGACCAAGGTGTCGGATGTTTAAGGTGCTATCATAAGGCATGTCGCAAAGGCGTAATGCAATGTTGGACGGGTAGGAATACCACGTCAGTTTATTGACAACGTTGTTTCTGTTTCTGAACGGGATCGTATGGTTTAATCGCAACTTAAAAACAGTTGTTCAGTAGACCCGGTCCGCGAGTAGATATTATTTTGGCAATCGGATCAAGTTTGGGAACGGCGTATAAAGCGGTATTTTTGTATTACACGCAGTGCAGTCGTTCAGGCCTTGGACGCCCCCGAATTAAGAAAAGACGTTTTTCTGGAGGCAAAGTAAGGCCAATTACCAAATCCGGGAAAAATTAAAGTAAGAGAGCAGTGAACGATATGGCATTCAGAAAACGACGGTTCATTGAAACCTGATCTGTGCAATCGCTAGCTGTAAACGTTGTGTCAATATGTGTGTATTAATGTTCGGAAGTCGCGATCCGGATTTATAGGAAGCACCGATGGAAAAGCCGGACATAAGGGCCGAGCTGAACTAGTTTTGGAAGCACCCTGTATTGTAAAGTAAAATGAGTTAAACTGTCATCGGCAACAACAATGTAACCCATTCACTCAGGTAAATGCGAAGATGACATTGTGTGTTGTGTGAAAAGTAATGTGTGTATGGCAAAATGGTAATACCAAGTGGAAATTAATGCAACAACCACAGTGAACAAAATTTGGTGAATATATGAGTTAGTTAGCACATACGAAGTTAGGAATTCCAAAAGTGCGCGTGAATTAATGATGAGATAACAGTCACATTGTTAAGCACAATGCACGTGAGTAAATTAAATACGTACTAAGTAACACACTTAACTAATACTAACACCTAGATCATAAAAACAATGATATTGTAGCGTAGCGCCCCATTACAAATAATGTCGCATATTAAACGACCATCTAGTCAGCAAATACTCAGAAAGCTATATAACACCTATAAAGGCGGTGAGCACAAGATCAGAGTAACTGATAAATAAATTTAAAAAAAAAGGAAAGAAAAAAATGAAATCTAAAATGTACTTAAATAAGAGAACATTACGTAAAAGTAAGTATAAACTGTATATAAAAGGAATGTTACACCCAACTTAAATTGTAAGCATGTGCTGTCGGAAGTAAGTTTGTTAAGTGAGTTTCTTAAGATTAAATTATGAGTGGTAAAAGTATTTCAAAAAATTAACGGCTTATTTTAATAAAGAGAAAACATATATTTTACTGTTAGTATACTATCAGGAGTGGGAGAAACATAATTTGAACTTTATGAAACTTTGAATCTAGTTTGAAGAACGTAATTTTTAGGAAAAGGACTCAGTCAAGCTACTGTCTTATATTAATTAAATGGAAGAATGTGGAAAACTATGGAAATCTAGGTTGTGTCCTAAAATTAAGGGGACTTATAGATTAACGTAGAGAAGGGAAGCAAAATATATTTTAGATTTAGTCAGAAATGGGTATATATAGTATATGTTTCGTATAATAGAATGTTGACTGTTCTTTTGCATAAACGTAGTCCAATATGTATTTTGTTAAAATGTAGTAACATAACCGATGGTTACAAGTCACTGATTAACTTATAAAAAGAATGTGTAGTAACAAAGCTCTCATTAGCAGACAATCTATTCCATTATGTCAGCTAATAAATGGGCAATGGTCTGATTGATTTTCAAACGTGAAACCAGTATGTCGAAGACTCATCAATAGACATATAAATATTCGACAGAATCTAATTGATGGATCAGTTATTAATCTAAGTGATCGTTGTTTCAGTATTCTTCACTAATTTGTATTATTAATATTAATTTTCTATGTTTGCATGGCGTATTCACGCAAAATTATAAATTTTACAGTTTGATGATCAGTTTATTTCAGTTACTTTTGTTTCCAAAAGAAATGTAAAAAGAAATTGCTACACTATGGATGATTCTAGAATTCACTAGTATTAGATTTAAGAACTGTCAGAATTTGTTTTCTGTCGCGAGATTATGTTTCAGCTTCGCGAGCGCCAGTCAACAGCTGGAGCGAAGTATGCTGACACACTGAAAATGGATCTCACATCCGTACGGCGCAAGTGACTTCGTCCACCGCTTCTATAGCTGCGACAAATATGAGTACCGAAAAATATATTGAACTCTTTAACGGTGTTAACTGTGAACTATTTACATATTTTATCTTTTGTTATAACTTATTATGTAATATTTGGTATTTTTGAAATTATTACTACGGTTAAGATAACGGTGAACGATAACCATCAGACTTCCAAATGGAAAGACAGATTGATTGAAAACCGTTAAAGTCATTTTTTGTAAAACAATCTGTTGTGAACATTTAATTCCAAATAGCTTCAACAATCACATAGAAGGGATGTATTATCTTTGAAAATTCAACCTAATGCAATAATAACCAATTAGAGTTTCTGAATTTTCATGACCTTGAGTCTAAATGCTAAATATTTCAAACTGTTAACTTACTATTCGTTCATTTTCGTACTTCGCAAGTTTATATATTTTGTTTCAACTGTAAAAACATTTGATTATAACGAAAATATCTAGGTACAAATTCACACATAGGGCTGAGACAGACTAACTTTCAGGTTTGTTACCATATACTGATTCACATTCTACCAAACAACACCAATTAATTATGGCTTTACTGATTATGTTCAATAATTAATTGCGTTGATCAGATTGCATTTGTTCCAACACCTGTTCAAATCTTGAGTTTCGTCGATATATTGTTGAATTTATTTCATATAATGCTGTACTTAATTTCTATTTTAATTTTATAACTATATTTTATAATTATATTGGGAATTAATTTTGTTTTACAGATAGTTCGAACCCTGAACTAATATCTTAAATTACAATTTTAGAACAACATTGTTTCCTTGGCATTTAATTAATCGTAATTAATTGTGTCTTATCACTGAGGTCTAAACATACACTCACAATGATTTTCAGTTGAGATAAGTTATTTAAGAAATATTTTCCTGTACTCAGTAATTGGATGTCAACTTCATTTTGTCAATGTATTTGAACTTACATGTTTCAATTTAATTTAAATGGTGGACTACATACTTGGAGTAAGATTAGAAGCGTTTAAGCTATTTGATAAATGGAATCAATAACACAAGTACAATACGTATCTGACTTGTTACGAATCTTTGTAAACACAGTTAGATGATGTTCACTAGAAAATGTTGAAGTTGAAACAGTTATTGATAAAACCTAAATATTTTTTAGGAATTCAGAGCATATGTTTATAATGATCACATATTAACTTTCGTGAATAAGCTGTAATTCCAGTGCTGATGACTAATTTATAAGTTGATCGATAAACCAATGAATAAGTGAGTGATTCCGCTATTAATTGATTTTATGATGTTGATAAATCTATTGAATTTATACTGCAAGGATCAGTCCGGAGATAGAGAGTGTTTATTTTTATTATTCATTTCATTTGTAGTAAAAGACTAATGAGTTTATATACGCAGCCACTTTGGGGCATTGTTCTGGCGTCGTCCCGGAGTAACGACGGCTTCGAAGGGGGGAGGAGTGTCAGTATCGTATTTGATTCATAGGGATTTATTTCATAATAATCGTAGATTTTAATAAAAGTAATATTCGATGCAGTAAGAGGCAGCCAAGCCAGGTTGTAAGCGCTACCTCAGCGTCGACTTGTTATTCACAAAACCTGCTGATGCGCTGAGTCAATCATCAGCACCGATTTGAACTGGTTAATGACGTCAATAGGGTCTACCTCCGAAGTAAAGATACATTTCTCGTTCTCAGTCCACGAGTAGCTTTCATCGAGTCATTATGGGTAACTAACAGCTAGGCCAATTCTCTTAAGCTTCAGTCTGTACACCATGTAGGCCTTCGTAACATCCTGGGGCCAGGCATTCCATCTAGCCATTCAGTGTCCATTCAACCAGTCTAACTTCAATTACATGTAGAAGCATCGTTCATAGGCGTAGCCGGACAGATCCTTGCAGGTCATCTTATCAACTGTATTGTCTACAGTCTTCACTGATCATTAAATGGGGTTCTGTGAACTTGTTAGCCGCCTGTTATCATTTATCAGGATAGATCCTCAACTAGCCACTTAACACGAGCTAGTCTTCCTTATCCTGGGTTGCTGAACTATTAATCAGCTGGTGTCAAAATAATCCTGACCTAACATCATCTTTAGTAGCCCACTAGACTGGAAAGAAGAGCTTCGCATCAAGATACCAGAGATTTCTTCAGCTACACAACGCCACGAGGGTAGTAAACTCTCCGCTAGATTTCCGCCACATCAGACGTCCACAAATCAACCCACTCGGCTACCCTTTCAGTTTCTGTCTCTTAGATAGGACTCTCACAGTAATATGTTTTAATATGTTGAAGTTGGTAGGCTGTGTTGTATGGTATTGTTTTTTTGTTTTTTTTTTAGCCAAGGAGAAACAGATTGTTATATGTGAGATTTTATGTTGTATTACGAGAACTGTAAATATTTGAATTTATTAAGATGGTTCAATAAATAGCAGTGATTTTATAGAGAGGATTATAAAATTAAATTTTTATCTGTGAGGTGATAGCTTTAAAAAACGTGTGAGACGATATCTTGGGGGCCATACATATCGTCCAGAACGTGCTATCGATTAGAGATTGCAAAAGAACCTGGAAGTATTGGTAAGACCAATCAGGATTTCTTTTATTAATGACATATAAAGAGGATACCTCGCAGAAATGGCGAGACCTGCCAGGATTCATGTTTGAAAGTACCTCGCAGAAATGGCGACCCTGTAATCCAGGATTTAGCAGTGTAAAATAACACACTGTTTTTTTTTTTTACGGATTCTGGAACATTCAGCAGTCGGAGTTCAGCCGTGCAGAAGAAGACATCGCGGGAATTGGCAAGTACATGAACGGGATAACAGTTCACGAAAATAACAGCAGCAGAGATAATAACTTTGTAATTTTTTGTTCGGAAAATTTCTTACGAAAAAGATGAAAAGTGACTGAACATTGAATAGTAAGCAGCTAAATTAAAAATAAAATTGCTTAAAAGAGTAATAAAAATAATTGGTATTAAGAAATCAAATTAGCTAATGTAAAAGTTATTGAAATTGTCGGCAAGAACGTGATTGTAAAACAAAGCATTTGTAAGTAGTTAAAAATCTGTTTAAGTTAGTGATTAATACTGTGACGGCCTTTAGTTAAGTAAATAAAGATAATTTACATAATTTAAAAGGGGGGATTTAAGCATATTGAGTATCTGATAAGCAATTTGTATTTATGTGCATGTCTATTATTTTTGCAAGTTTTCAGTACTGCTATATTGAGACTGTTATTGAATGCATGTCGCAGTATTACAATCAAAGAGTGGTACAGTAAGTAATTTCTGGTTGAGTTTCTGAGCTCATTTTGTATTTTTTTTAGCAGCGTTGAATAAATACTGCGTTGTATGATTTTGTGTCAAAATTTCAAATGTTGTATCGTCGTTTTCTTTGGCGGGACTATATTGAGTAGCGTAGTAATTTGCGAGAATCTTTTAGTTATTTTGTTTAGTTAATTCATCACTATAATGGAAGGAAAGTGCGGGGAAATAGTTAAAATGGATGCTGAAATATTTTCTGGTGGGGAAATGAGTGAAAATTCCAAAGGGAGAAATGAAAGTTCCGGGATAGTTACCGTCGATCAACATATGGGGGAAGTGGAGTTAGCTGTTCGCAGGAACACTGCGTTACTAGTCTCTGTGAAAGTATGGGGGAAAGTGGAGTCAGTCAGTTGGTCAGAGATAGTGTTATAGTAAACGACAGAGGTGGCGATATCTGTGATATCGAGGTGAAAGGTATTATTGCAACACCCGTACCAGCCAGACAGACTAATATTCGAGTGAAAGAAATGGGGAATGAACAAAATGAAGCTCACACACAGAAAGGGAGCGATTTTCAATGCTATTGCTTTAATGGAAGATATGGGAAGGAAGATAACAGAAAA
>JARYHS010005896.1:0-24990 GCA_031002005.1 Vandiemenella viatica
AGGTCGGGTAGTAATTAACGTTACGTTAAACACAATTAGATCAGCAAAAACAAGCAATACCCGACGTTTACAATTCGCCGGAGTAGCAAAACAAAACTGAATGAAATATCTCAAACAAGTAATAAAAACAGCAAAGTTAACATTGAAATAATATGGCAACACAGGCCATCAAATTGAAGCTAACATTTTACTGTACAAAGGAAAATCCCAGGGGGCGCCGTATAAAGTGAATGAAAAGCATCAAAACTGAATTAACAAACAGCAAGATGCTTAAGAAAAAAAATTGAATCGAAATATAAATTCAGCTAGCTCAGAATTTAAGTGGCGGGAGCAGAGTCGTAACCCAGGCGTCGCTTAAGGGCACAAGTCTGTTAAAATCCACTGAATAGTGACCGTCGTTTCTGGTACATTACCATAGAATCATCGCCGTGATGGTGAGCGACAAACACAATGCCACTGCAGCAATGGAAGCTAAATAAGCGGCTACGACCGCGTTATTAGCATAACTTCCGAATAATGGCAAGCATGCCACTCGACATCTCGCTTTCCCAAAGCAAGAAATGATCAACCACAATGATCATTAGAGAGCGTGCCGGCTAGCACGTCTGTTCACCAGCTCGTCTTGGACCCAAGTCACGTCCGTTCATCAGCTCGTCTTGGACAGAAGTCACGTCCGTTCATCAGCTCGTCTTGGACAGAAGTGATGTCTAAAATGGCTCCTTCTTCTTCCTCGGCTAGTTGCTCGCCACATGTAAAAGAACTCCACGGAATTAGTATTGTAGACCCCAATAAGTGTTCAGGATTGGCTATCTACACATTTCCGTCATCACGTGTTTAATATCATGCGTCGCATTCGCCGCCTCCTTCGCGCGTTTCCTACGTGGCCTTCGGGGTAGTAGCGGGGTAGGGGTAGGTCACCGCCCGATTTCGAACGGGACTCAAGCCGGGCTGTCCCGGCGCCATCGAGTCGCCTCGCCTGCTCCATTGTTCCTCTCTCAACCGCCGAAATGGCAGTTTCTAGCCTTCGATATTCAACCCTTCTGAGCCATGCGTTTACAGAAAAATTGATTTACTATAAAATATACCTTTTTGCCGCCCTGGTTTTAAACATACATTTAACCTATCCAGACAACCCTCATTATTTACAATTAATTACACGTTGCAAGACTAAATAATTTATAAATTTGAATATAATAAAAAAAATTTATGAATATAATTAATAATAATTTAATTATATTCATTGTGGGTGACACTGTCACACCACAAGGTGTACATACTGACATTAGACAAGTCATTTTAATGAATTGATGATACATATACTTATGAGATGATGTGATTTGTACAGGGATTTATATCAGATGAAACTGACAAGGGAGGGCAAGTTAATAATGGATCATTAGATCTTTCATAAGAATTTGACAGAGTGAACCATAAAATAGTGGTAAATGAGGCAAAAACCTTTGGAGTGGATGAAAAATTCACTTACTGGGTAGAGGAATTCTTGAAAGATAGAAAATAATAAGGACTGCATGTAAGCTACCTTAGAATTTGGTAAATTCGTATCTTTTGCTATGAGACAACGGGAACGGGTATATTATAGAAGCTGATACTGCAGCTTATAGCCACATACAGAGTGATTTAAAATATAAAAACTCACTAAATATATAATAACAGCCTTAAATAAACCTTCAATGATAAAAAGTAGCCTTTAAACTCACCTAAATCACTGCAATTTTTAATAATCCAGCTTGTTAAGCACTAAACATTATTACAAGACAATATCACCATTTGACAACACTTTTTGATGCGATAAAGAGTATTTATACATAATAATCAACCATAAGAAACAAAATTTTGCAGTAAATAACATATGATCTATAGTCTCAGGCAGTTTAAAACAAGAAAACATAAGTTTTACAGCCAGCCAAACAAACCGGCATTCTGAAACACTGTTAACAACACATTTAAAGTACGGTAGTTTTAGATATCAACCAATATTGTAATAAAAACTTAATTTTTCCTGTACCTTATGCTGGAATTTCAAGCAGTGCTGTACAGTTAGTCAAGCCTGAGATGATTTTCTAAATAAATTGCGTCTAATTTGGTACGTTGCCGGCTTACCTAAATTATCACAGCCAAAGTAAATAAAGTGGGGGGATAAAAACACTTGTAAAACATATAATAGCAATCACAGTATACGATGCAGAAAACCGTTTTTCAAGATAGGCTTTACTTTCAGAGCAATTCACTGTAAACGTTTTGAAATTTGAAAATCACTAATGGCGGCAGGCTAGAAAACATAGGTATTTCAGAAATTTTATTACTACACTAATACACTAGCTAAAGAGAAGATTGGCACACCATTGCAAAGCTGAGAAATAGGATAATTAAATACCTAAAGTGAAATATCTTGGTATAAACTCCACTGGTCATGATACATGGTCCATGTGGAAGGAATAAATTTCAAAATCTGTTCTTGAGAGAATGAGGAGGAAATGTACCAGTTAAGTCAGTGAATTGGGTTATGAAACTTTAATTTAATTTAATTGCAATGGAGCACAGGCTCCGGTGGCAATTTCCCTACACACCCATCTTCCCCCTATCCTGCATCTACCTACATTTGCCCTCTACAAATTTTATCTTTAAATTCTTTCAAAGTTTTCGGTAAATTATTCATCATTTCTCTTGGTAACTCATTCCAATCCCTGACACCCTTACCTAAAAAAGAGAATCTTCCTACACCCTTGTGCCTGAAATCGAGTGCCAGACTTTGGTCAGACCATTGCTTGAGTATGGCGGTGCAGTATGAAACACATATTTTTGGTGCAAAGGAGAACAGCCAGATTTATATGTGGAAATTACCACAAAACACTGTCAGTAACTGATATAATAAAGGAAAAGAAAGGGAAAATACACCCAACACTCACCAAAGTTGAAGGGAGGAAGGCAGCAGCAACACAAAACAACAAACAAACAAAGAAAAAACAATATTTCGGGTGAAAATCCCTTTTTCAAGTCAACAGAGGTAGGTGGCTGGTCTTGCACAATACTTGCATTCAACACAGCCACTCATAAAACGCAATAGACCCTTGGAGGTGGTGGGGGGAGCAACGATAATATAACTGTGAGTATAAGAAAGATTAAAATGGCTGAAAAAATAATAATAGTAATAAAAAATAAATAAATGAATAAAAATATAATTGAAAAATTTTGAAAAATATATTAATCTATTGTGATGGGTGTATAGGGGTGAGGATGGAAGATATTAATGGAAATTATTCCATCATCACCCCTATACACCCATCACAATAGATTCATATATTTTTCAAAAATTTCAAAAAAATATTTTTTTACTTTTTTATTACTATTATTATTTTTTCAACCATTTTAATCTTTTTTATACTCGTAGTTATATTATCGTTGCCCCCACCACCACCTCCGACGGTCTATTGCCTTCTATGAGTGGCTGTGTTGAACGCAAGTCTTGCTCAAGACCAGCCACCTACCTCTGTTGACTTGAAAAAGGGATTTTCACCCGAAACATTGTTTTTTCTTTGTTTGTGTGTTGTTTTGTGTTGCTGCTGCCCCACTCCCTTCAACTTTGGTGAGTGTTGAGTATATCACTTCCATATAAATATTGCCTCACGGCATTTCTTTCCTTTCATTGTTACCTGATATGATAAAGGGATTCACTGGAACATAGGAGGGGAGTGAGGAGAGTTCTGGGAGCGTATAAAGTGAATATTTGTGATGAGGCATAGTTTGGGAGCATCCATAAACCATATAGCTCCATTTTGGCCTTCCAAGGAACCCCCCCCCCTCCCCACACACACATACACATAGACTGACGTGGCTTTTGTCTATAAAATCCCCCCCCCCCCCGCCCCACGTAGCAGGTAGCTTTTCTCCCTATTGATTCCAGAAGACATTTTGTACCATTTTCTCATGTCAGGCTATTGCAAATTACATAAACTTAACTTAACTTAGTCCACAACCTGAAGGTTGGTTGGATCCTCCCGAAGGAGGCATACTAAGCCATTGTATCAGAGGTAGGACAGCCAGTTCCTTTCCTCTGGGACCTACAGTTTAATGTGGAATCCGAACCACGGAGCAAATTACATACGGAGATAATTAAATGGCAGAAATAATAAGATGACAGAAATAATAAAATGACGGAAATAAATACTCGCAGGCGGTTGTGTGTTCTGTACCTCAATTTCACTGTGACAAATAATATGAATTGAAAGCTATGTGGCCTGGCTTGGAACCCCCCCCCCCTTTTCCTAGACTGAGCCACGTAGTTTATAGACGCTCCCTTTGCTTGAAGAATTAGGAGTGGTGCATGGAAGGGTAAAGATAATCATGGACATTAGCAGGTACTTGATTTTCTGGCCTAAGGGACTGGATAAATTTTCTTTTGTAATTACCTGAGTCAGGGATTCAAATAAATTACCAAAGGAAGTGATGCATAATTTACCAATAATACTTAAGGAATTAAAATTAATATTCGTAAAGAGAAAAAGTTGGTGGGTACAAGACAGGGGGAAGTTGGTTTGTAGGGAAATTTTCACTGGATCATGCACTCCATCATAACTATATCAGCTTCATTTTATAAATCACAGAGTTTAGATTTTCTAAGAATAGATGATATACATATATAATGAATATCACAAGTGTTCTTTTTCCATCTGTCACAAGTGGCATTGCTTGGCATACATTTTAATTCAAACGCCAATAAAATCCTTAACAAACACTGTTTATTGTAACAACCGATCCCCCAACTAAGTATCTGAACTAGCCATAGCATGTCGGCTTGGAATATGACGCTGAGCTTAGACTCGTGGTTTACAAAATTACATACGTGGCAAAGAATAAATCATTTTCAAATAGAATTTATTTCTAAGAGTGTTGAACATATATTCACTTATGTGAAGATAATTAATGAAATGCTTCTGACTATAATTATATTTTGATTACAGGTACAAAGAAAAAAAAGGTACAAGTTTGAGAAATGAATAGAAGTTTCAGGAAAAGTTCAGTATTTGGGAGAAGGACCCCAGTACAGTGGAGAGAAAATGGGACTTCGTACAGAGATGATATTAAAGGGGTGTGAACTCATACTCCAAAACAAAAAATAAGGAAAGACATGGAACTTAAATACTGCTATAAGGATCCGAGAAGTCAACTGAGGTTGAAAATAAAATAACAAGTTAGACTTCAGCAAGGCAGCAGAGAACACTTGAAGCAAATATAGAATAAATTAATAACAGCATTTAGGGAAAATAAACAGGCATTCATAAAGAATGGCTGGAAAGGAAACAGGGAACTATGCACTAGGAAAATTTATGGCAACATTATTAAACTAAAAGAAAGCGAAAGTTTTCAGGCAGTAATGGATAAACAAGGAGAAACAATTACCAATGACATGAAAACGAAATGGATATTAAGCAAATGGTTTAAGCTCATTGGTAGGAACTTTCATATATGGACGAGGGTGGAAAATTAGACAAGGGTCTTCACCAAATATGTAGAACTGAACAGATTTGAAAATAATAAATTGATTCTGAGGATATTTTATGAGAGAAGTAGGTATGTTCAAAAAGTGTAAAGGTACAGTTATAGATAATTTATTAAATTAAGTGGATACATGAATACACAATACCTAGTAATTTTATTTAGTCTGAGTCTGGAAAAATACCACGGTAGCATCAGTTGATACACAAGTAGAGACAAACAGGGTTGAGAGTTGCAGCTGTATAAGAGGATCAAAACGATAGAGGACTGTAAACAGTTGCAGGGTGATCTGGACAGGATATCTAGTTGGGTTGGTAAACATGGGATGAAGATAAATGCAAAGAAGAGTTAGCTAATTAGATACACAAATAAAAAAACAAAAGGTTAATTATGAATATGAGGTGGGGAAAGAATTGCTTGCGGAAGATTTGAAATATAAATATCTTGGCATTTCATTTGATAACAAGCTTAACTGGGCAGGACACATTGGACAGGTGGTAGGAAAAAGTTTAAAAATTCTGCACTTGTTGGAGAGAGTGATGAGGGGATGCACGAGAGAAGTAAAGGAATAGGGTTTCAAAACTTTGGTCAGACCATTGCTCGAATATGGTAGTGTAGTATGGGACCCACATTTTGAGTATCAAATACAGGAGTTGGAGAGGGTCAAAGAAGGGCTGCTAGATTTGTTTCTGGAAATTATCGCAGAATGCAATCAGTGACAGATATGATAAAGGAGCTGGAATGGGATTCATTGCAAGACAGGAGGAGGATGAGGATGGTGATGGGAGAGTACAGGGCATGGAAAGATATTGCAGTAGGTATGAAAAGTTGTTCATGGAAGGGAAAAGATGACCATGACCACAAGCTGGCACTCGATTTCAGGCACAAGGGTGTGGGAAGATTTTCTTTTTTAGGTAAGAGTGTAAGGGATTGGAATGAGTTACCAAGGGGATTGATGAATACTTACCGAAAATGTTAAAAGAATTTAAAGTTGAAATTTGTAGAGGGCAAATGTAGGTGGGTACAGGATAGGGGGAAGTTGGGTGTGTAGGGAAATTGCTACCGGAGCGTGTGCCCCATTGCAATTAAATTAAATTAAAATTAGTTTGAACTTTGAGACAGGTAAAAATGGAAATCTCTATACATAACCACATCAAGAATCTTTGTGATAAATCAGAATCCTGGTTTTTAGAAGAGTTTAGTCATGTGAATCCCAACTTCTGTGTATGTCCAAGATATTTCTGATGAATTTATCACGAGATTTCTGCAAGGCATTTGACAAAATGGGCAATAGTATGGTGTAAAAAGGTTGAAACTAATATGGTAAGACTAAACATTTCTAAGAGGTAGGCAACAAATATTAAGATATGAAATGCAATTTAAAAAGTTGAAAAGCAACAATAGGAGTACCATGGAATAGCGCATTGGCACTATTGCGACTCATTATTAAAGCAAATGATTGAGTTTGCATTTTAATCCAGAAGTTTGGTTGCCTGCAGGTGACATAATACTGGGATTCAAATAAATAAGGCTTGTCAACCATATAGGGTATCTAGTTCAACATAGATGCAAAAAAAGAGTTCATTTGTTCTGTATAAAGAGGAGGAAATAAAGGTTTTTTAATGTTATAAGATGGGAGGAAATGCTTGTAAAGGTCTTAAGTATTAATGTTTTAGCATTTTGTTTCAGAATAAACTAAATTAAACAAGCCACAATAAGCATGTGGTAAGAGAGCTTTCAAAGTCATTGACCTATCAGAAAGAATAATGAAAGGATATACCAGGGAAGTGAGAAATTAGGATACAAATCTCTGGGCAGTCTTTTGCATGAATTTGGTGGTGTGGTAAACATAAGATAACTAAAAAATAAAATAAAAAATGAGTAATTATATTACTAAGTGAATTGCCATTGTAGTATGTGCTCCATAGCAATTAAATTACATTAATTAATTAAAAAGAACTATACTGCATCAGGAACTGGAACAGGTGCAAAGGAGGGCAGCTAGATTTGTTTTTGGGATTTACGATTGAACTCAATCAGAACTATGATTAAAGAGCTTGGTTTAGAGTCATTAGAAGACAGAGGGCAGGTGAACAGAGTGCTGGGAATGTAAATATTAGCAATGAGATCTGAATGGATGTTAGTAAAAGACTTAGCAGAAGTATGTGGAAGGCAAGCTAAGATCTAATCCATAAAATAGCATTTAATTTTTCAGGCATAAGTGAAATGAAAAGTTAATAATTAGATAAGAGTGTCAGGGACTGGAATAAAATATTGAAGAATATAATGAACAAGTTACCTTAAACACAAAGAATTTAAAATGAAAATTTGTGTAATACAAAAGTAGGTGTATTCAGAAATGTCACTGGTGTACAACCTTTATTGAACTTAATTAATAATAGATAGAGCTTTAAATGAAAGGATTCGGGATTTCTGTAACAAGGAGAACATGCAGAACTAAAATAGTACTGTACATTTTTTTTTCTTATTTATGCATAAGATTTCAAAAGCCAAACCACCAAAGATGGTGGATGATTGGTAAAACTCTAACATCATATCTGAGAGTATGAAAATTTGAATCTCCATCTGGACATACAGATTTCTGTTTTTCATAGTTTCACATAATCACTTCAGGTCAATGTTAGGATGGTTCCTTCAAAAGACCATTGCCAAATTCCTTCGATTCCTTGCCCCCAGTCCTTTACCGTATCTAATGACCTTGATATCAACAGAGGCATAAAGCAGTAAACAAAAAAAGGGGGGGGGCCGACCATGAATGCCCAAGAATACCTATGATATATCAAGTATGACATTAACATTGGGTATAATGGACATAATTTCTGTTGTATATCAATCTACTGGCACACGGAAGCCAGATTTTAGACAATTTCTTGGGCAAAAATGTATTGTAGTGCTCAATCACTCTCATTATTTACATGATCTCACTCCAAATTACTTCTGGAAATTCTCAAAAATGAAATTGGTGATTCATAAATAGTGTTTGGACATTATTTCAAACATTCAGATGGATTAAATGATTATTTTGCAGACAATTATGATAGTGAGATTCATTAATGCTTCAAAAAAATTGATAGGTGTTTTCAGTTTTGTAGTAATAAAATGTATTTTTTGTGTAAAATGTAAACTAAAAATAAAAAAGTACTGTGTCTAATTTCTTGTCATGTGCCTTTTCCACTGGATAGTCCATGAAAATATATTATCTACGAATAGAAATAACATCATTTCAATTCTGAATTCCTGACATCAAATTATGTTGATGCTTATTAGTGGGCTACATGCAAGAAATTTGAAATGAATTAGACAAAGGAGGCCAAGTTGATATCTTTCTAAAACATCTGACAGAGTGAGGCATAAAATAGTTTTAAATAAACTGAAAACTATTGGATTGGATGAAACAGTTACCTGCTGAAGAGAGGAATTGTGTTAGAGTAAGAAATACATTATCAAAGTGGTGGAAGTAGATATGGCAGTACCACAGTGTTGTGTATTGAGACCATAGAAGTTCATTATTCTAATGATTGATTATTTGATGGTTTACAGTCAGAATTTAGGTTATCTTTAGATGACATAATGGCATACAAAAGGATCAAAAGACGAGAAGACTGTGAACAGCTGCAGGATGACCTGGATCGAATATCTAAAAAGGTAGGTCAGAATGGAATGAAGATAAATGCCAAGAAGAGTCAGCTTATTAGGTACACAGATATAAACTAAATGTCGATTATGATTTTAAGATAGGGAAAGAATAGTTTGTTGAAGATTTGAAGTATATAAAACCTTGGCACATCTGATAACAAACTAAACTGTGCAGAACACATTAGAAAGGTAGTGTGAAACATTTTCAAAATCCTTCACTTGTTGGAGAGAGTGATGAGAGGACGTACCAGAGAAGTAAGGGAATTGGGTTACAAAACATAGGTCAGGCATTGCTTCAATATGGTTGTGTAATATGGGACACACATTTTGGGAATCATATATAGGAGTTAAAGGGGGTACAAAGAAGGGCTGTTAGATTTGTCTTTAGAAATTACTGCATAATACAATCATAACAATAAGACAGAATAGCTGGAATGGGATTCATTGGAGGACAGGATTAAGGTGAAGAGAGTCATGAGGCATACATTGTGAGTTAGGCATAGATAGATATTCCTGGAAGAATTAGGACAGATGCATAAAAGCGAAAAGATGATTCATAAGCTGGCACTCGATTTAATGTATAAGAGGATTGGAAGATTTTCTTTTGTAGGTAAGGGGGTCAGAGATTTGAATAAATTATCAGAGAAATGATGAATAATTTAGCTAAAACACTGAAAGAATTTTAAGTTGAAATTTGCAAAAGTAGGTGGATACCCAGGAAAGGGGGAAAATGGATGTTCAGGGAAATTGGCACAGCAACATGTGCACCATTGCAATTAAATTAATTACTATTAACAGGTGTGACTTTGTAACAGAATTTGAGGTTTTTCTGCTGTTACAGCAACGCTATGAGAGCTTTGATTTAGCCCTTTGTTTGGTACCGGTACCTTATCCTTCCTCTATAAAGCTATATGTTTACAAAATGGAATGGCTTAGCGATTTATGAGAAATGGGTTTGAGAAGTTGTCACAATTTCACCCCAGAGTCTGCAGTGACTTTCTGAAAAGTTGTTTCTTCATTAAGGAAAATGAATTTCACAAAGTTACCCCATAAACTCTTCATTTAAAGCGTTATTTAGTATTTAATATGTTAAGATTACCTTAAAAAATGGAAACAAAATACATATTTAGGTCGGTTGAGTAATTATCGGTATGTTGTAATTCGAAATTTTCTTTGGTGGGGTACATTTTTTACAAACAAGGCAAGTCACATATTAAATTACTTTTTTCGCTTTTACAATCTAACAGATCTTCTTATTTTCGATGTGCAATGCGAAATATAATCTCTTCTTTTGAATACAAAATTGGAAACAGGTTTTCTAACCCATTTTCAATTAACTCTACTCTTTTCCATCGTGCCCATCATCACTACGACCTTCCCCGGTCTTCCGCCCCCCCCTCCCCCCCTCGATCGTATTGTGTTGTATGGGGGGGTTGGGTAGGCGTTCTTCGATATATTTTTTAGAATTTCGAGACATTGTGAAATATTTAATGTATGAAAATATAGGATAAAACAATTGTGGAACTGATTTTGTGACAAAAAGACGCTGCCACAATAGTCACCCCAGCAACTTCTGATTATTTACATAATTGATTGTAATTCTTGAAAGACTCGCTCAAGGTCAAGGTAATTTTAAAATATGTTATAGTCAATATATTAATGTTCAATAATTGCTTGTCAAACGCTACCTTGTGACCTATTAGACAGCACATGAGAAAGTTTCCGGCAATCACAAGAAGAGGGGTTTAGACGATCGGACCGGATCTGAAAAAACGGGCGGGATAAAACGGGCACCCGAGAAAGGGTTCCCCACCACTACAAGATTTTCCCTTGCTCGATCGTTAAGGTAGCCATACACGTGGATGCTGGGCCTCAAGAGAAGAGCCTGCGGGCCAGACATCAGGGATTTCATCGAAGTCACCCTGCACACACACGGAGCGTTAAAATCCTCAAGGGTTTCTCGGTCTCAGAGTTGGCTTCACGATGGCAGCATCCGATGATGTTCACGCATTGGCTGCTGTTAGTTTGTTAATCGCGGCAAGTAGCGCTAAAACTCGCGCAAAACAGCGCATCAGAATAAGTGTATGGTGCAAAGAGTGGCTCCTCAAAAGAGGAAACTAGTCTCAGACAAATCTTCTTTCGGAATTGAAGTATTCTCCCAATGATTTTCATTATTATTTGAGGATGGACGAAGAAACCTATTTATATCTGTTAGCATTAGTAAGTCCATTTACTAAAAAAAAATACGGCTATGCGGGTAGCAATTTCGCCCCACAAAAGACTTACCGCTACGCTGCGGTTTTTGGCAACGGGAAGAAGCAATGAAAATCTCAAGTCTTCAATAATAATTTCTCCTCAAGCCCTTGGATACATTATACCAGGAATATGCGAGGCCATTTATAAAGTTTTACGCAAAGATTATAAGAAGATTTATCTTTGACGCACTGATATTATTTAATATAATTGAAATCAATTATTCGTAAATACATCAACAACATAAATGACAAAAAACTAAATTAAAATATTACTAGCTTAAAGTCTTGTAGTCCTTAATATAGTTGATCATATTGTGTGGTAAGCCCAAATTCAGATCATATGAAATTATTTGCATTATAATTTGATAGAACAATTGCTGCTGTGTTGTTCTTTTGAGGTAATTTATCAAAATGTGCTGGAGGTTTATAATGATATTGCGGGTGTTGCTGGAAAAGATTGTGGGCTGGCAAAAAAAAAAAAATCCAGAACTGCTTACCGCAGAATAGTAAAGGCCGGCATTAGGTAACTGTTGCTCATTGTAAGGCATTCTGAAATAGCCCATTCCGGCTTGAAACAGAGTGCCATTAATTATTTTTTTCCGTTATTAGCATTTGATTGGTCGGAAGGCCACGTAATTTTATGGCAACTGTTCTGCTAACAACGTCAAAGCGATCTTCTTGCAGCCAGATTTTTTAAAAAATGTTATTTGACGTCAACACATCACTTCGCAAAGATTAATTTTCTGATGGTTTGCTGATTTTTTTACTATACATTCTTTTTTTGCTTTTGGCTCATTCTCCTTCAATATTTCTGCCAGCTTGGTGTAGGCTAGAGCTGTAAAAGTAACGAGAAATTCTGTACCCGTATGTATTCGTTACTAAACCAATCAATACCCGTTACTCGTTACTTTCGGTACAATCGAACAATAACATGAAGCATTTTATCGAGTCGCGTCATGTACGGTTATGTTTAGTTACTATCGTATCGTTTCGTTACTCGTTACTTTCGGTACAATCGAACACTAGCATGAATCATTGCATCGCATCGTATCGCATTCGGGACGACTTCGTTCGTACTTGGTAAAGTTAAAAGTAAATTGTTTATTTAATAAAATAAGTTTAGCTAAGTTGTACATTCGGATCAGACTTAAATTAATTAGCACATGGATCTTACGGAAAACCTCTGAATGTACACTTGATTTACTGTAATGAATATCATATACGAAAGAATAATCCAATTTCAAAACAAACACCTGTTTGCATATAAAAAAAAGACCTGACCTTTTACCTGACAGTGACATATCTAGTGACAATTACTAATGACGGTTATTTTTGAAAGTAGCCTGCTCAAAACCTTGCATAGAAGCCTGATGTGATAATGGGACATGTATTTAACAAATATTATAATCTCATCAAAGTATTTCGTTTTTAAATAGGATGTTTCACCACTGTCTTCCTTTACAGTTTTCATTTTTTTTTGTTATTCATCTTTTTGTGATAGGTTTGTTAAAATAAATGTGGACATACCATCAAATCGGACCTGCAGGCAGAGTGCTACTGACTATCAATATTCAAAACTTTTAAATCAATAACAAAGGCTCAGGAGAAACATGCGATTAACCGCGATTAAGTGTTGTTGCATCGCGGTTACAACAAACATTCAATATCAAATCCAGAACCTCATTGATGATTGATCACATGGATCCTGCGGTAATAATACAATAACTAAAACCAGGCAAAAGGAATAAAGTCATCGTAACTTGTTCTTTGTTTATGGAATTCTGTAACTGCGAAAAAGGGCTGCTAGATTTGTTTCTGGAAATTATCGCAGAACGCAATCAGTAACAGATATGATAAAAGAGCTGGAGTGAGATTCATTGGAAGACGGGAGGAGCGTGGAGAGGGTCATGGGAGTGTACAAGGCGTATATTGATGGTAAGGCATGGAAAGATATTGTTGTAAGAATTAATAGTAATCCTGGAAGGGAAAAGATGACCATGACCACAATCTTGCACTCGATTTCAGGCACAAGGATTTAGGAAGAATCTTTTTTAAGGTAAGGGGTCAGGGATTGGAATAAGTTATCAAGAGAAATTATGAATAATTTACCAAAAACGTTGAAAGGATTTAAAGTTAAAATTTGTAGAGGGAAAATGGAGGTGGATGCAGGAAAGGGGGGAAGATGAGTGTGTAGGGAAACTGCCATTTAATTTTATTTATTATTAGAACATAACAATTGCAGAGACATATATCAAAAACTATTAGACAATTCTTTTATATTGTAAATTACACTATAAAATAAAATAGAAGGTATCAATTCTTAAAATAAACAAATTTCACAAATGTTTGAAATCAATAAACCTCACTAATGAACTATCAACGAAAAAACAGTAACTATCTCATATTATCCATACAAACTGTCGTGTCTATCTCCAAACTATGCACTGTAAATTTTAATGTTAAACAAAATTGAAATTACAAAATTAGTCTCTACGATGGCAAAATTAGTTACCTGCGGGAGCTCGAACATGTTCATATCTATTCAACAGATGCGAGTAACGAAATGAATTTGTGAGTAACGATTCGGTACTTCGAGTCAGACAAGGAACCCGTTACTCAGTAGCGAATGCATCGTTACTTTTACAGCTCTAGTGTAGGCAGCTACTCGTTTGTTTCTGTCGTGGTATTCCTAGCACTTCACTTCCTATCGACGGGGCTCACTTTCATACATTTTTATAATCACGGAACATCTCGAAACGAAACAGTACAAACAAAACATAGAAATAAAATCGCAACACACACAGGCACTCACAATACATCCTCGAAGACCGACTGACCGCAGGACACACACGCTGAGGTTTTCACCCTCCGTCCCGGCCTTCAAGAAAATAAGAATTGTTTTTCGGTGAGGATTTGGTCGCACGAGCGGGCCACAGCCTCAAGGAAATTCCCAAACACGTTTGGGATCGCGCAGGGCCGGGACTATTCCGTCCAAATCCCGCTAGTTTCCCGTAAGTGTGTGGCGGCCTTTACACGACCAGTTATCCGGTCCGGGTTTCCCCGGTCTGTTTTTTCTTCCGAAACTTTGTCATCAGCTCTCGTAGATTGTTTTGTGTGCCTATTGCCATGCCCAGAATTTGAGATTCTGCCGTTCGTTTTGTGACCCTGCCCGAGGAAGTATTCTTTTGATAAATATTTGTCCTTTAGTAGGACTTACCTTGTTTATTCTTTTTTATAAGAATTCATCATGTTTTCTAATTTTTTAAAAGATCTTTTATGGGCGCAGACGGCCTGATATTTTTGTAAATCTCCAGAAGAGATTCATACCATTGCTGCTAAGATCTTTATTGAAATATGGTTCGTTGCTGGGCCCCATAAATGATTTAAAGATTTGAGTACCTCAAGAATGTTGGTAATACACTCTTTTTATCCAGTATCTATTTCCTTTTCCATTGCTGATTAAACAAGTGATATCTTAAATGTAGTGATAAATGATTTCCCTAAAACGCTTAAGGAATTTAAAATTAAAATCTGTAAATTGGAAAAGCAAATGGGGGAGGAATTTAACATCCCAATTATAAAAGAAAATTTAAAATATATAGATTTCTAAATATAAAGGGGTAATTAGATGACTAGGGGAATTAAAATTAATAATAATAATAAAGTGAACAAACACCACAACACAGTAAACAAATAAACCCGACACAAAGAATAATAATGAAGTGGAGGCTGTGACTTGGAGCGCGTGAGTACAGGTCCGGTGGGGAGGGGGATTTAATCCCGCTGAAGACGACCACACAATAGGGGGCGTGACTTTCGGGTGGAATGCACTGAATTCGTTCCAGGCTAGTATATAAAGTTGTTTTCGCTTAAGGGGACCACACCGTGGTTCAGGTCGAAAAAAATCGATTTTCGTTTTTCATCATATTTCGATAGATTAAGGTATTCTTTAAGTATCCCGAAAAGGATTTCGCTGAAAAAAAATTTTCGGGCATTTAAATATCATTTTCCTACCACGTGCATTTCGGTGCCACGCACACTTTTCTGCATGTATTTTAGACCGATATAACCCCTATATTGCACAGTAGGGATTTTTTTTCTGACTCCTGCGTGTTCTGGCTATCTTTAGAGGGCATCGGTCAGTATTCTATTGTTTCTGCTCGTTGTAAACAACACACCTTGAAACAAGCTGTTAGTCTGCTGTTAGTTTTGTTTGAGTGCATTGGCGAGCTACTGTTTTCTTTAAAACCATTTTCGCGCAAACTAAAATTTTCAGTACATATGCCCCATTATATCAGAAACTATCATAAATAAATGAATGAAATTTTCAGCGACTCTGCATAACATAAAAAGCCACCTCTGGTACTACATTCATTAATATTCCCCCATTAGAAAGTTCACAAAAAAATATTTTCTGCATAAAAAACTTGATATTTTTGTTAATAAATGTAAAAAAAGTATTTCTTAAAAACTATAAAATGGATAAAGTAGATTTTAGTACAGTTGACTCTATTAGCATCATGTAACATACAGTAAAAATATTAAGGTCCTGCATCAAATAGTTTTTTCAGAAATGGGTAGAATTGCCTAAATTAACATGGGTTAAATAGGCAGGGTGTGGTCCCCTTAACGGTCGCAGCGCGAGAATCAAAAGTGAGGAAAATGAACCCTTGTCACAAAGTCACCATGCAGTCAAAAACTCACTCCGATTCATGGTAGTTAAGAAACATAAATTTGTAATAAAAGGACCAAAAGAAACAGTAAGACAATCTCAACTGCATGAGACAAAATTTTAAACGAAAAAAATTCCTGTCACCGAAACTAATATATTAGGCCTACCTATATCAGATAGAGAAATAAATTTTTTTTGTTGAATTTGTAAAATATTCATGACAAATGGACAATGACAGGTTGTTTGCAACAATAAAAAGAAACAGCGGACTCTATTTTAAGAAGTAAAATTAATAAAAATATTATGAAATAGTGATACTGTCGCGGAACGGTTTAGTGGTCGGTAAATGCCGTTTGTGCCAAGTTGTGAAACATTTTGTAAGCATCTTAGAATTTTGGTAAATTCTAGCCTCTCACCTTTAGGCATTAGAGGGAAAGCTTACTCTGTAGTAAAAGATAGTTTTCATTTCATGTATAGCTTTAGATACAGTAACCAAACACACTAAATAAAACCCTTTAGGAATAATAAAAGTATTCAAAATTAAATAAAAGTCCTAAAGCAAACCTTCTATAATAGAAAGAAAACATTAGTTTGGGAGGAAATAGGTCTAAATCCCCTAAGTTCAGTTTCAAATAATAGATTTTGATATAGGTTAACTTTGCAGTTTCTAAACCAATTTGAATGCAGTAAAGACTTTCAGTAGTTGCTAAATAACGGATATAAACTTTAAATAATAATAAACAAACTTTAAATCAACCGAAAATTAAACAATCAGTAATAATATTACCTTGGAATTATGAACTTCTACTTTGGAAGTATTTTTGTCATGTTTAAACCGATTTACAAGCAAGAAAGTAACTCAATAGTTAATAAACCAACTAAATTAATTTTCTGTAATGATATTAACACCTTTTACTAACCTTAAATATGATAATCCAAAATAATCCAGTTCAGCACACAAGAAATTTCTAATATTTGGTATTTCACTGTTTTTATACACTTTCGAATAAAATAAAGTAGTTTTGATGAAGTAATAACTCAGTTGAAATATAAATTCACTAAAATTTCGTAGTTTCTGACCACATAAATAACTTAAATCAATTTTTTAATACTTCGTCAGATGCACTGCACTTTTAACAATTTTTATCTCAAAATCCTAGAGAACATTTGAAATAAAAAGTAGATTTCCGGAAAGAACTAAAAATCTAATATCACATATAATAATTTCAAGTAATTCTACGTAATAGAACCGATTCTAGGGAGATCTTAAAATTTATTTTTCATTGCAGCCATGTGGGCAACTTAGAAATATTTTTCAACCGATCTAAAGTAGATACAGAGGTGAGATAACTTTCAGAATACGTAATTTAATTCAGAGAATCTCGTGGTAATTTTATATTTGCAGTAAAAGTAATAGAAATAAAGTTATAAAATTAAAACTGAAATTTCACTTTGGTTACGTCGTAGTTAAACTTTCCCTGCACCAATCTTAATAAAAATTACACCAATAGACTCAGGAATTTTAGTAAAACACGGTGATAATAATATTATTTGCATAAATAGTAGCGTTATTAAAATGACGAAATATAGAAGCCTCTCGAACAATAGTAATTCCCCAGAGTAGGAAAGTAGTTCACTCCTACGCTAAGATCTTTTAAACCAAACACTTAAAGTTAATCACTAAATATCCATTATTTCACAATTAAATAAGTATAAACACTGGCACACCTAAAGTTTCGCATAATTGGTTAGTTACTGAGATATTTCCGATCTAAATCGTTTAGGTGTTAGCAGAAAGTTGTATTTTGGCTCTGACGTCAGCGAGGCTATAAATCATGACGCGTGGTGAAGACGGCGTCTTTTCCGGGTTTGAAGTTGTACTAGTAAGATGTTACTAGACGACCCGTGCGAAAATTTCGCGAATAAAATGCGATGAATAGTGAGGTTGAATATAATTTCACCAAGTTCAGTCATTACTCTTCATACTCCTACTTCATTTATCGATTTTGGTTAGAAATCCAGGGAGATAAATGGCTCGAAACACAAAAAACGTATTTTAGAAATATTGTCATTTTTGCGCTTTATCGGTCGAATTACGAAAAATTCCTTTCTTAGAATATAATGTTACCACGGCGGAAACCTTAGTCTTTAATACGATATGTCATTTATCTATATCGATTAGATATGAAGGGAAATATAAGGCTCGTGACACAAAAATACGTTGTAGAACAATTTATACTTTTTCCCTTTAATAGTTGAATTCCAAACACTTCTTTCTTAAAATATGATGTCAGCAAATCTGAGACATTATTCCTCACAATCGTACTTGATTTATCGATTTTGGATAGATATCAAGGGAGATAAGTGGCTCGAGACACAAAAAACGCATTTTTTTAAAAAATGACTTTTTTGCCTTTTAAGGGTCGAATTACGAAAAATTCCTTTCTTAAAATATAATGTTACCATGGCGGAGACCTTATTCTTTAATATGATACCTCATTTATCTATATCGGTTAGATATTAAGGGAGATAAATCGATCGTGACACAAAAATGCGTTACAGAAAAATTTATATTTTTTCCCTTTAAGGGTTGAATTCCAAACACATTCTTTCTCAAAATATGATGTCACAAAGCTGAGACATTACTCCTCATAATCCTACCTCATTTATCGATTTTGGTTAGATATCCAGGGAGATAAATGGCTCGAGATACAAAAAACGCATTTTAGAAAAAGTGACATTTTTGCCCTGTAAGGGTCGAATTACGAAAAATTCCTTTCTTAAAATATAATGTTACCATGGCGGAGACCTTATTCTTTAATATGATACCTCATTTATCTATATCGGTTAGATATTAAGGGAGATAAATCGATCGTGACACAAAAATGGGTTACAGAAAAATTTATACTTTTTCCCTTTAAGGGCTGAATTCCAAAACATTCTTTCTTAAAATATGATGTCACAAAGCTGAGACATTACTCCTCATAATCCTACCTCATTTATCGATTTTGGTTAGATATCCAGGGAGATAAATGGCTCGAGATACAAAAAACGCATTTTAGAAAAAGTGACATTTTTGCCCTGTAAGGGTCGAATTACGAAAAATTCCTTTCTTAAAATATAATGTTACCATGGCGGAGACCTTATTCTTTAATATGATACCTCATTTATCTATATCGGTTAGATATTAAGGGAGATAAATCGATCGTGACACAAAAATGGGTTACAGAAAAATTTATATTTTTCCCTTTAAGGGCTGAATTCCAAAACATTCTTTCTTAAAATATGATGTCACTAAGCTGAGACATTACTCCTCATAATCCTACCTCATTTATCGATTTTGGTTAGATATCCAGGGAGATAAATGGCTCGAGATACAAAAAACGCATTTTAGAAAAAGTGACATTTTTGCCCTGTAAGGGTCGAATTACGAAAAATTCCTTTCTTAAAATATAATGTTACCATGGCGAAGACCTTATTCTTTAATATGATACCTCATTTATCTATATCGGTTAGATATTAAGGGAGATAAATCGCTCGTGACACAAAAACGAATTGCAAAAATATTGATACTTTTGCCCTTTAAGGGTCGAATTCCGAAAACTTTCTGGCTTAATATATGACGTCACTAAAGCGGAGATCTTAATCTTTAAAACGATACTTCGTAAAACGGTTTCAGATAGGTATCCAGGGAGATAACTGACTCGTAACGCAGAAAACAGCATTTTAGAAAAATTTACATTTTTGCCCTTTAAGGGTCGAATTCCGAAAACTTTCTTGCTTAAAATACGATTTAACCAAAGTGGAGACCATAAGCTTTAAAATGACACCTCATTCATTGATTTCGGTTAAGTATGAAGAAAGATATAGGCTTGTGACAAAAAAATACCTTATAGAAATAATATATATGATTATAGCGTGTGCTCTGGTGAGGTTGGCAGCTCCGACTTTAGTTGGTACTACCGGTTCGGCCATCATGGAATGTTGGCTTTGGGGGCGTGGCACTTGTTTTCTTAATATGAACTTTTAATTTTCATCGGGGTGTTGGTCGGTCTTTACTTCTCTCCACAATCTGTAATTTTTGGAACGTTTGTCCGATTGGCCTAAGCAACTTAAGAATGCTGTTTGAACTTTGAATTTCATTCTAAATAAACTTGAAGAATTTTGGAAAAGTGAACTGTTTCATTTCTGTAGCTACTATCATACCTTTTCAATATTTGGGGTCTTCAAATATTGTGGCGACCTGTAGCGTTCTAGTTGTATCCTGGCAACATGGTCTAACTAAATTAAAACATTCAGCAAGTTTTCATCGGACTGTGAGGTGTGATCAAGAGTGTAAGTTAAGGCACTTAGGCGATACTATACCCCGGTATCGGCCTTAGTCCTTACAATTTGGCAGACTTCAGCCCCGAACTTAATGCATGGTTCATTGTTCATACTGCAGGTTCTTCTATACTACTGAATAATTACACGTATCGCCTTAAAGTTCACTCTCGGTTTTATTAACTGACTACATACAAGTTCAGCATCACCACAAACATTTAAATTAACAAATCTGACCGTAGATAAGGTAATGGCAAGCCTTTATTTACGATTATTACGGATTCTCTCAACACTCCGGTCTCGCCAACACCAAGCCAACCATCACTCCAAAAAACTTTAGTTCAAATTACTAAGAAATGTACTACAGAACACTTCCTTCACAACTTTGAACTCAAAGGCATCGCAGACTTGCGACAATTCTAAACAACAACTTTAATTTCACTAACTGCCTGCCATACCATGGAGCCATACTCGCCGTACTCGTACTGCTTGCAACAATCACCGAACTGTAAAAAGCTGTACCTGATAAAGTAAATATCTTGGCATTACATTTGATAACAAGCTTAACTGGACAAGACTCATTTGACAGGAAAGGGTTTCAAAATTTTGCACTGGTTGGTCGGTTTTTTTTTTTTTTTTACTTATTGCTTTACGCCTCGTCGACGGCTAAGGGCATTAGAGGCGCGATGGGACTGGGGACAAGGAACGGGAAGGAATTCGGTCATGGCCTTTTTGAAGGAAGCATCCCGGTTGGTTGGAGAGAGTGATGACGGGATCTATGAGAGAAGTAAAGGAGTTGGGTTACAAAACTTTGGTCAGACCATTGCTTGAATATGGAAGTGTAGTATAGGACCAATATTTTGAGTGTCAAATACAGGAATTGGAGAGATCTGTTCCTGGAAATTATCGCAGATCGCAATCAGCAACAGATATGACAAAAGATTTGGAATGGGATTCACTGGAAGACAGAAGGAGGCTGAAGAGGGTCATGTGGAGTGTACAGGGTGTACATTAGTGATAAGTCATGGAAAGATAATGGTGTAAGAATTAAAAGGAATGCATAGAAGGGAAAAGATGATCATGATCACAAGCTGGCACTCGATTTCAGGCCCAAGGGTGCAGGAAGATTCCCTTTTTTAGGTATGGGTGTCAGGATTTTGAATAAGTATCTGAGAGAAATGATGAATGATTTACCAAAAACCACAAAAGAATTTGAATTTAAAATTTGTAGAGGGCAAATGTAGGTGGGGACAGGAAAGGGAGAAGATAGGTGTTTATGGAAATTGCCACCGGAGCGTGCACTCCATTACAATTTTAATTAAATAAAATTTTCCCCGAAAGCCAGGGCCGGCGTTAAGATTCTCGGGCTCCAGGTAAGAGTTCTTAGTTATCCCCCCACCCCCTCCCTCTCGAAAAATTCTTACTTTTAGCTTTAGTTTTTTTGGATAAAATCAGAAAATTTTAATTTGAAAAAAAATCAAATAACACTTTAAAAAAAATTCAATGTTTTATTTCTATTTAATCAGACACCCTGCTCGCCGGGGCCGGGGTATTTTGGCTCCACTTATCTCCTCCCCCTTAACGCCGGCCCTGTTCTACAATACATGGGGTTTTCAAAATTCTTTGTGAACTTTACAACTTATATTGTTATGCAAGTGATAAGACAGTAAAAATACACAAACAAACAATTAGTAAAATTATCTGCATGTAACATACACTTGCAGAGATGAGAGGACTGTAGGTAGCGTCCTAGCCCGATACAGTATAGGCGATGTTACTTTGCGGTTGCGTATCCAACAGTCAACACACACAAGTCCTAAGGCGTTACCACCTCAGGACAGCTTGTAACTTTCTCAGGTGAAGGTCGGTCTGGAGAGTGTATGTATGGAAAACTAAATGAATGGGAGACAGCTGTCTATCACTGCGAAATGATGCGAGATGAGTTCACAAACACTTCACATGGCATATGTTAATACACAATTCCTAGTCGCACATTTTATTGAATTTCAATATATTTTTTGAAAACTTCGGATTCGACGTAAGTCTTGGTTAAAGCCATCAATTAGCGACAACTTCATAGAGTTAAATGGTCAGGGGCGCCGACTCTGTGGGTGCTCGGGGGCTCCAGCACCCACGAGAGGTAAATAGTGGGTGCGGAGCACCCATGAACATTTGCACCAACACTACAAAGTAATCGACTTTGAGCAATGCTGTATTGCGTACATCATGCGGCATCACCTATCATGATCGCGCTTGCTTACGATGCGAGCATGTCCATGGAGAATATAAACACTACTTAACAACATTTAGTGTGTGATAAGTAAGTGTAGGTGAGATTTGCGATGAGCACTCACACAAGCAAGCCGAGCAACTGGTACGCACGCAGGCTTCAGCTCGCTATACGTCGTGCCTCCCTCCGCCGCTGCGCACATGTGAGCCGAGAGCGCGCCGTGCGTATTGTTACTGTGTCTATTTCGGCAAATTAAAAGTTTTGATGAATAAAGTCGTAAGGTGACCAAACCTGAAGAACCCTCCACTAGTAGCTCTTCTCGGCTTAGTACATATCAAAAAATCCAACCAGATAATTTTATTTTTTTAAATTCAGTTGAAGAGTAGAAAAGGCGATTTTTTTTTTTTATTATTTTTTATTTTGATTTTTTTTTTAAAGTGGCAGATAATTTTTCCATGGCATATTATGCAGATATGAATAACGTATTTTGCCAAATTTGTAAAGAAACCATTTCTAATGGCATTTCTGAGACGAAAAAATCTTCAAGGGCTGATGAATCCATTAAGGCATTCACTCAAAGTGGTTTTTCATCATGGAATAAAACTTTAGATAGATAAAAAAAAATTAAAAAAAAAAACACTAAAATTCTGACGTTCGATACTTTTCTGTATTGCATAAGTCATTCAGAACATGGCGTCAATGTACACTGCATGTTATCAAAAAGAAAACTTTAAAATATAGAAACAGTTAGAACAGCCCTCTTAAAAATGCTTTCAACTCTGTTTTTAAATGACCGGAGGCCTGGCCATAAGGGGCCACGAGTACAAACATTTAAATTGCATTCAACTGTCGAAGCTGCGATCACAGGATGTTTCCGGATTAAACCTATGGCTCCATCGCAGCAGATATAATTGGTAGTCACGAGATATCACAAACGAACTGTGAACAGTTTTGAGTATAAAATAATCAAAGAATTACAAAATGCGTTCTATTACTAAATTGTGGTTGAGGAAACTAGTGATAGTTCCAATAATTAACAAGTCACAGCCTGCTTTCGTTACGTGTAATCTAAGCTTAATATCCATGAAACTTTTATCGGCGTTTATAAAACGGTATCAACAGAATTTGTCTTCACCTTTCAATGGAGTACCAACAACATTTGACATAGATCTCGAGATGTGTAGAGATCTGTACACAGATGGCGCTTTAATACTGATCTTCAATCGCGGGTTAAAGCTATCGAAGCAAGGGCAATTCGTGTGCATTGCATCGCACACTTGTTAAACCTGGTTGTTCAAGACACAATGAAAGAAGTACCTGCAATAGGAACACTTTCTGTATTAACGAGAGAGCTTCTTGTCATTGTACGTGGTTCGCCCAAACGCCAAGCTTGTTTTGAATCGTTACAAGCAATTGGCGATGCTCGAAACCTTCCTCTTCGGCCGTTTTGTTCAACAAGATGGTGTTGTCCGACAATGTCATTGAAAACTATTATATAAATTATAGTGTTCTGCTATGTTTTTGAACGACACAAAGAGTTGGAAAGATGATGCCGGAGCGAAAGAAAAATGGCGTTTAAAAGTTTTTCTGTATTTTGAATATATTTTTATTACAAAATTTCTGATAGAAATTCTCGATCGTATCGAAGCTCTGAATGTAACTTTCTTTGCACTTGCAAAAATAAAGTCCTTTATACCATCCCAAAAAACTGTCGAAAAATATCAAAACCTTTGGAAATCACCTCTGGATCTAGCTCTTATCTTGGAATTGAATGAACTAAAGCTCCAAAAATAAGGATACCTAAAAAGTTATAAGATGCATCAAGTGAATAGCACCAATTTTCGTCGCCAGCTGAATTTTAACGAAAAATATATTTTAAAGTGTTGGATGAAGTCGTGACCAGCGCTTTACTAAAAATGCTATGACAAATTTGAGCAACATGGAACTACTTACTGAGCAAAATGATACAAATAGCAATTATGTGAAAGAGTTCTATGGAGAAAACTTTGACCTGCATCGTTTGGTTCTTCATAGTAACATGCTTTCATACATTGCACTGTCAAAAAAATGTCAGACTGAATAATGGTGAAGACACTGTTTCTTTTATAATTTACTATTGCGCCCCTACCAAAAATGATAGCTGACATCATAAAATTGTTAAAAATCGTTTTAACTATTCCAGTATTGACATGTACCACCGAACAGTCATTTTCGGCAATGACTTGAACTGTATTTTAATGCGATTGAGCGCATGCTCCAGTAGCGATTTTCCTTGTCATCTAATTACCCCTTTCTTATTTTTTTAATATTATCTTATATACTATGAATGTTAAATTCCT
>JARYHS010005897.1:0-24976 GCA_031002005.1 Vandiemenella viatica
CCGTAAAAATTGGCTTTCGAATGTAAGTAGAACCGTTTGTAGAGGTTTTGTTTCAACTTTTCCATCCAGCCATATTTTTTTGATAAATCGTCTTACCCCTACTATTGGAGCAGTTGATTTAATGTTTCTAAGTAGTTCTTCTTCGTTGAGGTCTGTGGGAACGAATTTAATAACACCTTTGCATTCGACCCTGCTGGCAGGGATATAAGCTTTTAATCCCAGTGACTGTAAGAAATCGATGTTTTCCACGAAGCTGTTTGCTGCTTCCGCCTTTGCGAATTCCAGCATCATCCGGTTTTTAACCCTGTTGGTTCATCCTCTGCAGTCCGTTAACTTTATTATAAAATATTTTGCCTAGTTGAATTGGGTGAGGCATAGTGCCATTCATCTTTGGCTCAATTGTGACTACATAAGGTGCTTGTGATTGACGGCCATATAGTCTGATACGTTGATGTGGGGAAGTTGGCTTGTCTTTATCCCCGCCTTCGCTTGTAGTCACGGGGTTAAGTTGGTCACTTTTTGTCTTACCCGCTATTTCTGGGTGTGGTATGGTGGCTGCTGCGATGTTGTCATCTGCTTTGTAATCTGTTTCCTTATTCGAGTTAAGTAATGTTTCTGACGTCGTTGGTTCTTCTTTATTTACCTTAGGTTACACCTCTTCTCTCCGAGGCTTTACGCTTCTTTCTGAGGTAATATTTCCCTTCTTCTTCACTATCCAAGGTAGATTCTTCCATCTTCTTTTTTGTTGACTCCGACATCTCTTGTTCTGATTGGTAGATAAATAATCTTGCTTATCGCCAGATGTTTTGGCTGTAACGCCACCACTAGATTCCGCCATATTGACTCCTTTACACGCTGCGCCGCTGCCGACGAGCTGTAGCTGTTCTGACGTGCACTTAAATTCCTTTACACTTGTTTTAATAACTACTTTTGGGTTCGGATGTTGTGTCCCACTATAACTTGTTGTCACCGGTACACTCACTTGGCGCTATGGCCACTCGCTCCGCTGTAGACTCACTTCACTACCGACACACACGTAAACAAGGAAGCACTCTCGTAGCTGCTAGACTAGATCCGTATGCGACCGTAGCTAAACGTGAACTCCAGGTCATTACGATCATACGTAATTATTATTATAGTTCCATAAGTTTTCTAACAGATGGCGATGTGTTAACTTATCTATACAACACTTGGTTAGCTGGGTTGGGTAATCATCCAGTAGATCAATTTATTTACGCTACAGTCTATTCCTAACAGATGGCGGTGTGTTAATTTATCGAACCATCCAGTAGATGGCGTTGTACTTCTATTTATTTATGCTACAGTTTATTCCACGCCATATGTGTGAGTTTCTTCAATTTTAATTGTGCTGTGTATTGTGTTATGATTATACTTTATTGTTGTTCATCGTTTGTGTGTCTTTATACCTAACGACAAAGTAATTACACACATGAATATAACATTGAAGAAAACGTTACGATAAATTCGAATCGTGTAAGCATTTCTCGCTAACTTATCATTTTTCTTCTTCTTTTTGTTATGGTCAGCTAGAGACCACGTGTCAATTACAATTCCTCTCCTGTTGTTTTTTATTTCTTCCTCCCCAATACTCCTTCATTATTGCACTCCTCTCTACCTTTGAATCCTGCCATATTCAATGTCTGCTATCGAAAAATTTTCTTTCCATACAGTTCACTGGTATTATTTCGTTTCAAATCTTTCTAAACTCTTGAAAGCTGGTGTTGCCCATGCTATAAATGTAGCAAAAAAATATCATTCTTCTTTTTCTGTTATATTTTTCAATGTTATTTTATATTTCCTTATTAGTTCTTAACTTCCATTTTACTGTATTTTTCAATGGACCCAAAAATTCCGGTTTCACCACTGTATTATAGTGTCTTATTTTAAGGCTTTCAGAAAGGCACTTTTTGTTGTAATTCAAATATTTTTCATTGAAATGTCGCCAAAGAATCCAACCTCGACAATGCATGTAGCAGAGAGGCAAGACGCACGACGAGAGAGCTCATCAATCACTAACACAAACGCGGCAAGTAAAGAAGTTCAAAGAATCAGGACAGCTTAGCGTCGTATGCAAGAATCTCAAGAACAGCGTGATGGAGGTCTGTGACAGAATATATCGAGAACAAGAGCGGCACGAGAACAGCACATAGCTACATTTAGAGAAAGAGAACGAGAGAGACAGTAAATCAGCCGTGCTTTAACTCGTGTATCATTTGTTCGTCTTGCGTTCCAATATGCACCAGCCATTGATTACTCTGCACATTCTAAAACTGCAATGAGCAAAATATGCCAGTGTTATCAGGCGTTGAAATTCCGCAATGAAGCAGCCGGCATGTGTTGTGCATCAGGAAAAGATGTTATTATTACCACTACCCAATCCGCCAGAACATTTACAATCCTTCTTGCTGGCGAATCAAACGATTCGAAATTGTTTCTGCTCAAGACACGCAAATTCAATTCTTGCTTCCAGATGACGTCTTTTGGGGCAACAAAAATTTGCGATCTTACATCTGATGCACGTCATTTTGAAAGTAAATTCAAAATACAAGGCCAGGTGTACCATAAGATTGGGTCGTTGATACCGATACCAAACGATGACCCGAAGTTTCTCCAAATCTATTGGATATTGTGAGGAACGCTTGAAAACTAGGTGCCAGTATAATTTCATCGAACAAGCAGAAGAGAGAGCAATTGTGGTATTGTTGGAAAATTGTTTGGAAAATAATAATCAACTTATTCAATTGTGTCGCCACAATTAAAAAATGACAACTATCAAATTGTCATCAAAGCTGACAAATTACCATCAGGAGAACACGCTGGCAGATTCAACGCGCCAACCGTAGATGAAGTTGCAGTTTTTACGGTTGGTGACTCAGTTGATTAAAGTCACACGTCAAAATAGAACTGTTAGTATAATTTCGGATCTACACCGTTCGTATGACGCACTCCAGTATCCACTGATATTCTGTCAAGGGCAGAATGAATATCACATCAACATCATACAGCGTGATCCAGTTGCTGGTAAATTTAATATTCAACTATTTAATTCGTTATTTTATTAGTACATTAGACCCGCGGTATTCCGAACAGGGGCCGGATTATAGCGGGCCCACTATATTGATTTCTTATTCTTTTTTTTACTATTTTATTTCTTATTTTTTCAGGTAATAAAACAAATAAAAAAGTTACTTCAATGAAGTACTACGCCCCCCGATTGATGATTACACGTAATTAGGATAATTGTATCCTTCGATATCGTCAACTGTGCCTTCAATACGTCGTGGATATGTACGCCAAGGTTGAAAACAAGCATTTGCGATTTATTCGATACAACCAGGCTAAATTACGATCGGAGGAATACATCCTCTTACGAGATACTGTTATCGGCAATATTTATGAAAATTTAAACGCCAATGATATCGGTAATGCATTTATTTTACCTTCAAGCTACATCGGCAGTTCACGGAACATGCAGGAATATATACAAGATGCGATGACTTACGTACGTCATTATGGTCGTCCAGATTTGTTTATTACATTTACATGTAATCCGAATTGGGAGGAAATACAAACTTTGCTATCACCAGGTCATCAATCAATACATCGTCACGGCACGTGTGTTCAAACAAAAATTAAAATCATTGATTGATTTAATCGTAAAACATTCAGTTTTCGGTAACATACGTTGCTATCTGTATTTGATTGAGTGGCAAAAGCGAGGTTTGCCTCATTCTCACATTTTGATTTGGCTTGAAATTAAAATCCGTCCAGAAGAAATTGATCAAATAATTTCAGCCGAAATTCCGTACCCATTAATTGATCAAGAATTGTTTGATATTGTTACCAGTCACGTGATCCACGGACCGTGTGGTGCTTTTAACATGACATCGCAATGCATGGAAGATGGAAAATGTAAGAAGCGTTTCCCAATGGAATATACGAATGATACTATTACGGATATCGATGGTTACCCGTTGTATCGCCGCAGAAACGCTGATAATGGTGGCCAAACATTTACAATGCGAATGTCAAATTCTAGAAACCAAGTTGAAATTGACAATCAGTGGGTGGTACCATACTCACCATTGCTTTCAAAAACGTATAAGGCTCATATTAATGTCGAGTTTTGCAGTTCTGTAAAATCCATTAAGTGCGTTTGCAAATATGTTAATAAAGGCAGTGATTTGGCCGTATTTGAAGTTCAAAGTGTAAATAAAAATGACGAAATAACACCATACCAAATAGGTAGATACATCAGCAACAACGAAGCTATCTGGCATATTTTTAGTTTTCGCATCCATGAAAGAGACCCTTCCATCCAGCATCTTGCAATACATCTTGAAAACGGTCAACGTATATATTTCACCGAAGAAAATATTTTCCAAAGAATACTTGAGCCACCAAAAACGACAAACCACAAACTAAATTTTTCACATTGTGTCAAAAATCTGATGTCTTCCGCCAATTCGCAAAAACATTATTATATACCGATGTTCCAAGCTATTTTTCATGGGACAAATTAGGTAAAAATGGTAGCCACGTAAACAAGGAGAACCGCATCCTTCGATCGCAGGCATATTCAAAGCAAAGACTTTACACAGTGAATCCAAAACAACGTGAATGTTTCTTTCAGCGTTTGTTATTGGTGAATGTTCCCGGACCAGCTTCTTTCGAATGTTTACGAACAGTTAATGGTCGAGAGTTCATTACATGTCGAGTGTTCAATACATGTCGAGTGTTCAATACATGTCAAGATGCAGGTCGCGAGTTGCAGCTGCTGGTAGACGACAATTATTGGGACCTGACACTTTCTGATGCAGCGTTGACAGCCTCGCCGAATAGTATTCGTCAAACTGTTTACAATTATTTTGACATGTCCAACATAATCTTCGAGTTTGTGGGAAAAATATAAAAACAGTATGACTGAAGATATAACTCAAATTTCAGTTTATATAAATAAATAAAAAATAATTTATTTATTTATTTTATAAATATCAATTTTTATATAATTTCAATTAAGTAATTTGTAATGAAATGTAAATTAAATTTTTTTATGATCGTTTGATCCTTAATTTCAACTCTCCGTAACTCTTACCAATTATATTTGAATTTCCAAATCGACTACAATGTTTTTGTCTTTATTAGTGAATATTAATATGACTACTTGAGGAAGTTTAGAATAACATTAATCCAACGTACTATAATTAGTAAGTCACAGCAACGCGTGACCGGGTCAGCTAGTATATATATATATATATATATACAAGAATTGTTCGTTTAAAGATATAAGATTTAGGCACTTATTAATCCCAGATTTCTTTTAAACGGGAATCCTTACGACGTAACTCCGAGGCTGGGCTCATGTGATGAAAAAAAATTATTAAATTTTGAGCTCCAAGTGGGATTTGAGCCGGAGCCCATACGGGTAACTTCATAAAGACGGTATTCCTACAAGATTCTACTATAGGTACGCAAAGGAAATTGCGCCGTATTTGATGAAATTATATACCACCTCCTTGGATCAAGGAAAAATACCAGCCGAATGGAAGACCGCCATCGTAAGTCCAGTGTTCAAAAGTGGGAATGTTAATGATCCTCAAAATTATAGGCCGATCTCGTTAACCTCAATATTTTGCAGGATTGTAGAACACATCATCTATTCAAATGTAATGCGGTTTTTGGATGAACATGAGCTTTTAAACGCAAATCAACATGGATTCAGAAAAGGCCGATGCTGCGAAACACAACTTGCCCTCTTAATTCACGACTTGAGCCGTATTATAGATGAGCAATCCCAGGTTGATTTAGTTTTATTAGACTTCAAAAAAGCTTTCGACACTGTGCCTCACACTTAGGAAACTTCGCGGTTACGGTATATCTAGACAAATATGCGATTGGGTTGCAGACTTTTTGAAGGACAGAACAGAGTGTGTAGTTCTCGACGGTGAGCGTTCATCACTTGCCGAAGTGAAGTCCGGGGTTCCCCAGGGAAGCGTGATAGGGCCTCTGTTGTTTCTCATATACATTAATGATTTGTGCGACATAATAAGGGGAATGAAAAGATTATTTGCCGATGATGCTATTATTTATCGTGAAATCACAACCCAGGACGAATGAGCTTTGTTACAAGACGATATTATGAAAATAATTGCGTGGTGTAAAGATTGGCAGTTGGAGTTAAACGCTAAAAAGTGCCAAGTCATGCGTGTAAGTAAAAAGTTGACACCATTTAGCTTTGAATATACAGTTAATGGCACCATACTTAGAACGGTAGATTCCGCTAAATATCTAGGGGTAACAATTCGTAATAATTTGTCGTAGAATGAGCATATCGAGAATGTAATTGGGAAAACAAATCGTATGCTTCGATTTCTAGGTCGTAGTTTAAAACAATGCACTCCGGAAGTTAAATCGATTGCGTACAAGTCACTAGTGAGGCCTCACTTGGAATATTGTTGCTCTGTATGGGGTCCCCATCAAAAGGGATTAATGGAGGCATTAGAGATGGTCCAAAGAAGAGCCCCCCGATTCGTGACAGGTATATATAGTTGGAGGGAAAGCGTAAGTGCCATGTTGAAGGAGTTAGGTTGGGAAGACCTGGAGCACCGAAGGCGTTGCTCTCGACGGAAGCTAATTGAAAAATTCTCGACTGGCGTATTTCGGAATGACAGCAAACAAATATTGCTACCAGCAACATTCACATCTCGGAATGACCGCGAAAATAAGATAAGAGAAATCAGGGCCAGAACCGATTCATTTCTCTACTCATTTTTTCCACGAGCGATTAGGGAGTGGAATAAAAAGGATTACCGGGCGATTAAACACAAAATCGAACAGGAGTAGCTTCCGATAAAGCACTCCGGCCATCCTGATCTGAGGTTTCCATGGTTTCCCTAGATCGCTCCAGGCGAATGCTGGGATGGCTCCTCACAATAGCCCATGGGCACCACCTGCCATATCCCGTATATCCCTTCCAAACCATTACGTTTCCTGATAGGTGCAATGCACCCTCCGCCAAACACTTTTAGTGAATCGCGGAGTAATAGTAATAGTAATAGTAATAGTAATAGTAATAGTAAAGAAATCACGTTATCCACTGTGCTACCAGCCAAATCTGTTGGTAAAGATTACAGAGACGTGTACATACTATGTGTTTGTCTTTCACAGTTCATTTAGTTTTTCGTAATTCCATGACTATGTATCATCTATCCAGAAAATAGTATCCTACGTCCTTCCTAAAGGCAAACAGCATCTCCTTGTCAAATTTAATCACGATCGGATTAGCTTTATAGCCCTGAAAACGCAACAGACGTCTGACAGAGGGACAGACTTACTTTCACATTTATATTATTAGTGTAAATGTAGTTGTGAAATTGACTGATTTCATATATATTGTATTGTTTTTGTTTTAATTATGTCATGCCATAATAATTGATTTCATGTCTCATTTAGGAATCGGTGTAAAGTGATATATGGTGCTTTTTTATATTTTATGTAAATGTACGGGCGGAATAAATAACCCATATTTAAAATTGACATATCCATTGTTTAATGATGATAATGCAACAATATGGAAAATAATTTAACTGTAAAGTTAACTGAAAGTTAAGTGGAGTATGTAGCTTTGAAATATTTCATTTCAACTCCCAAATCAAAAGTACTTAAGTGATACTGTTGAATTTTAAATGTATTAAGGAAAATTATTGATTTAATGAATAAATTTGCAGATATTAACATGTAGTTAACGAGTCGTAGAGAACTTCATTGAACACGGTAAATTTTCTTAACAGATTTCATTTTGTAATAGATCAAAACGTATGTAATCAGTAAAGGCGCGTTCCCATGAATCCTTGTAACGAAGGCGAGATGGGACGGGACCTCATTAGCTGAAGTGTAGGGACGACCGCGAGCCGCAGGTTAGTCCTAGGAGGTGGCGGCGAGTTACTCGCCGCCATCTCCGCACCACGTTGCCTAATGTCGTTTGGCACAGAGCAGTTTACAGCAACAGAAGGGATGCGCACCGTTGCTGCAAACCGATGGCAACAGCGCACCGCTACACACGCCTGTCATGTTTACCGACTCACAGTGGGTAGCTGCGTCTCGTCTCCGCTAGCAGAGGCGGCCCTGTTCCCATGGCGTGTGGTTGAGTATTCGTCCCGTCCCGTCTCGCCTTCATTACAAGGGATCGTGGGAACGCGCCTTAAGACAGATCTTACGGCAAAAATATTGCTTCTGTTGATGCACTTGAGTGGTAATTAAATATACATTAAACAGGAATAATTTCTGAAGCGGAAGGCTAATATAAGGAATGATCTGATTGATCCCTCTATGACTGCTGACCCCTGCGGCAGGTAGATTAACAATCAGGTTACCATGTTACTAATCGAGCGTGGGAGTGACCACTGCTCGCGGCCTACCAAGCTGTTGCCTCAGCAAACAGAGACAGTGTCCGACACATTTGCCTGTCTGCTGAGAGCTACCTCAGGGCAACGGGGTAAACACTACAGGACGCTACCGAACATGGATCTCCTCTCATAATATTAGCAAATTATACATGCCGCTGGAGACCTCAAGCAAAAGACAATAACGCTTCAATAGCAACATAATAAATAGATCGACTGCAGATATGAAGGTTGCTATAACTTTTAATTTTCTGTTAAACAAAATCTATATGGAGTATGGTTATCCATATACTGATTCGTAGAATTACGAGTGCCTAATGACGACACTACTGATTGAGTGAAGTACTAGCAGGCTGAGTAAAAATGAACATACTCCATTTCGTCATCGAATCTACACAAACAATAAGTTCTAGTTGGGGTAGAAAATTCAGTTACTCTTAGATGTCTTAGTTCCATTTGTTGGAACAGAAATCGATAAGAGAATGGTTATCATTCTATTCTGAAAACGCGGGATCGGTCTCCTTTACTGCTGCCCACATTTCGGGTTCCCTTGTTTCCTCGAAATAACTGCAGACAAATGCTGGGGAAGTTACTTTAGAATTCTCTCTCATTCCGTCCCCTACTCCTCTCTAATCATACCACTGTCAATGAGCAGTGAAACCCTAACTAAATATATCATTTTTGAGGATCTGTAAATATAGGAAGATGCACTAAAAATGGCTTCCAACCGTTGAAATTCCTCTTCGGTTCGTCTTAAAACACTGTTCCTTGCAGTCAGTAACTCGTTGCTGTTGAAAAGTAACCAAACTCAAACAGTTTCATATTTACCATGTATTTCCGACAAAATTCGATCCGGAAAATTGATCTTTCTTTGTAAAGAATTATTTCAGAAATTAATCTGTACATATTACATAACTGTATACGGGAAAAGTCCATTTAATATATTTAAAGAAATATTAGTTCATAGTAATGCTAATAAGCATCAACATTTTTTTTTATTGTTTCTAATTGTGCCAATCTGTCTCTCCCTTTGTATGTCTGACAGTTTTTGATTATGGTTGAACGCGATTTACGCCAAAACTACTGATTGGATTTTTATGGGATTTCTTTTAATATACAGCAATGTTCACGCGGCTACAGTGACTTATACCACGTCTAGAAACGATTTTTTTAGTTGTGTCAAGAAGCAAATAAAAAAGTTAATCGTATTAGTGAAATGTGTTCTAATCCGGCGAATCGAAACGCATGGTATTGATTGCTGTTAGTTGATTGACAGCCGACTTCGTTCCGAAGAGACACCGGGGCACTGGTTCAGGATAGAGGCGAAATATTGGCTCTTAAATTCAGGACTAAATGAGAAGATATCTAAACATTCAACTGCCAAGGCTTGCCATGATTGTCGTTGTGAGATGTTAGTACAATTCTATAAATAGCAACTTGTGTGTGTTTGGTGCCACTGCCAGACATAGCGTTTGTGATAACAGTACAGACCTCATTTGTAACTTGATATTGTTGAGTTGCTCTATAGATGGTAGGGGATTTGAACATTGATTTAACATCGGAGCTGCTGGACTACAAGTCGGTAATTTTACGACATATAAAACGTTCGCTGCAAAATTCAATTTTTTTTGTTCAATTTAAACTGAAACGTCAACTAGATAAAATATACATACAATCTGCAAAATTTTTTAACTTCAATGAACTTATCCTTAGTTGTACTTTCATGTACGATTACTAGCTAAACGTGCCGTAGCTCACCGGTTCGGTCCGGCAAGGGCATGGGTGTTTTGTGTTGTGTGTATGTAAATGTTGTGTCCGTCCTGTAGTGTTCGTGTGTCCATACTTAGTGTCAACATTGTACTGGAGAAATTGAAACACTAGAACAATCATGATAATCACATTGAGCTGGCTGTATGGCGTATGTTCCATATATGTATATATATATTTAAAAAAACATACACACACACACACACACACACACTGGTACAAATACCACCCATAATAGAGCAGTATGGTAGATCAGTGGTTACCACGTCGGACTGGAGATCGAAATCCCAGTCTCAGCTATGACTTCCATAGGCCATTAAACCGACTATCAGCTCTGCCACAGCTTGCTCGTGTAATATGAAGTTAGCCAGAACGCTTCTATGGTTCGGATTCCTCGTTAATTTCTAGGTTTCCTGCACCCGGTACTTTTACCTGGTTAGTACATTGCGTGGCGAATCGAAAACACTGTCACCTGGCGACCGAACAATCCTTCGGAAACTCCCGACGAATAACGCCGTATGATTATTGAATTGACCATCAGTAATCAATGAATAGTACATATATATATACTATTTCATACAGAAATACATATATATAAATTATTTATACAGGGGATCCAGGCCAGTTTGAGTGACAAACTAATTATAAAACCAAATTTTCGTAAAAGTTTGAAATTTTGCTGATTTTTGGAGAATTGTAGCTCGCTTAGTTTTGAGTTTAGAAAAAACTTTGAACTACAAAAGTTATTGGAAATTTTTTCCTCTTTAAAACTGAAAATAACGTATTTCTTCCTGTTACTCATCTGGAAGGAGTTATAGACAAAAAAAGAAACTTTTGAGGCTTTATGGCCACAGAAAATTGCGCCGAGGGCGTCTGAGGTAAAAAAACTTGGTTTCTGCGTACTCTCACCAACATATACAAGATAAGAAAAAAATCTTCTACGTGATATAATGTCTGTGAGACCTCCTTTTTACGACCCCGTTACTGGACTATAGGGAGTTTTGCTGGAATTTCATCAACTACCTCATTTGATTTCAAATCATTCAAAGCTCTAACAAATGGTGTCCTCAAAACAGGATTACATAAGTCATCAGTGTCGACATCAACTTTTTTTCCAATCTTGTTCAAATCATCTCCATCATACAGTTTCTATATGTATTTCTTTAATGGGTTAGCTCTATCTTCTGAGCTTAGAACAGGATTCCCATCGGTAGCTTTAATGTTTATACTTCTTTTTTATACTTCCCCTAAATTCCGTTTGATCTGCCTATATGCCATTTCTGCTTTGCCTACGACCATTTCCGTTTCTATTTTTTCACTATTTTCTTGCAGCAATCTTTCTGTTGCTTCTTTGCATTTTCTGTTTATTTGATTTCTAAATTATCTGTATTGCTCTCTTCCTGCTTCATCCTGAGTATTTTTGTGTGTTATCCCCTGATCATTTAACTCCAAAATTTCTTCTATGATCCAAGGTTTCCGAGCGACTTGTTCCCTAAAGCCTAATGTTTCTTTGCTAGCTTTCATTATTTCTGTCTTTAACGCATTTCATTCGTCCTCAGTTGAGCTGCTTTCAGAGTTACCTCTTACACACACGTCTACCATTTCTGCAAACTTTTCTCTCGTGGTAGATTGTTTCGATTTATTCACCTATAGATTGTTCTGCTTGCATTGATTCTTTATTCTCTTGAATTTCACACGTTTCCATACTCTCTTATTCATTAAAAAACCTACACCAGTAACTCTACTGACAGCTTTATGTTAATTATTCTGTGTTCACCAGACCAGAAATCCCGTGCATCGTTCCACTTAATCTCACTAATCCCAACAATATCTAACTTAGCCTAAGTCGTTCCATTTCCCTTTTTAAGTTTTCTAATCCACCTACCCTATTCAGACTTCTAACATTCCACGCTCCTACTCGTAGAATTTGTCTAACGATTCTGATGACTTCTCCCTAAGCAGTTCCCACCCGGAGATCCGATGGGGGAACTACTTTACCTCCTGAATATTTTACCCAGGTCGAAGCAATCACACTGTATGTAATTTGAAAGCGTTACGTGGTCTCGGGATACTTTTGGGGTCTTTAATGTAGTGGTTTTCCGTTTCCTTCTGCCTCCCCATGCCGTTGATAATTTCTGATTTATCCGCCTTTAGGGGCCGTTTCCAACCCCAAGGGAAAGAGGGTACATTGGACCAGTGCTTATACCCGGAATCTTTCAGTCGCCAGAGTCTCATCGATGTCAACGGTGTGCACCACGTGAAGTAGAGGTTGACCTTCTGTTGAAAGAGGCTAATATAGTCTCTCCCTAACCATTACACCCCAATGCTGGGATAGTTCCTGAACTGAGGGCAAGAAACGGAAAGAAATTCGCCCGTGGCCTTTTGAACGAAATGCTGGGATAATTCCTTCAACATGCCATGGCATAATTTCTTTCTGTTCCTTGCCCTCAGTTCTTTTTCGCCTCTAATGACCTCGACGTTGACGAGTCGTAATGCAGTAACAAAATAAAAATAATTGATGCAAAGTGTGCGGAAGTGACACATGCACCCAGGTGGAGTCTCGTAAGTCGGATTGGATACAATATCCGTATTCGGAGCGACAATTTTGTGGAAATATCCTTGTTCGTCTACTTTCCTATTTCATATTTTCAATTCTACGTATAATTATTTGATGATAAATTTCAACAACCACCTGCATTCTTTATGAACGAATTTTAATTTTAAGTTACTTCAGTTGTTCATCATTTCTCTTGATAATTTACAGTTCCTGACTCCCTTTCTTACAAACGAAAATTTTCCCAATCCGTTGCGCCTAAAATCAGTACCAAACTGTGATCATGGTCGTCTCTTTTCTTGGGCGTACCATCCATAACTACGCCTGCATCTATACACGCCTCATATACTTCCAACATTCTCTTCTGTCTCCCAGTAACTGCGATCCTTCCTTTATCACAACGGGTATCCAATGTGTCCTGTTGAAATTCCCATGGATAAATTAAAGATAGAAGTCACGTGATTTTGCCTTTACAGTTTCAAGATTAATAAATAAGTTGTTGCTTTTCATGAAAAAAATCTGCCATTTTTTCTGACTTAACGCCTCTTCTACGTCGAGGTCATTGGAAAAGGGACAGATCTGTGGCCAAAAATGAAGTAAAGAATTAAGCCATGGCCCTTTGAAATAACTATCCCGGCATTCACCTGGAGTGATTTGGAGAAACCATGGAAAACAAATATCTTGATGGTCGGACGGGGATTCGAATCTGCATCCTCCCGAAGGTCAGTCCAGACAGTTACCACTCACTAACAATGTAAAATAAACCCCTGTTAAGCAAAATTTATATTCTATAAAGAAACAACATTTTCTTATAATTTAACAACACACGGATATAGTCACATCAAAGTATTTATACCGTAAAATTTAATGTTATTTTGACCATTGCGCAGTTTATCACTCATATCACCAGACAGATTGTGTGGCCATTTTGGCAATACAACTCCCTGCAAAATTTCAACACTATAATGATAGACACAATCTAGTGGATATCATCCTTACTTTCTTTAAGCAATATTATTTCATTTCTTTTACGTTAGAGATTGTTATGTATATCTCCAGGTATGATACTTACTAAAACAGTTTGCAAAAAGTAATTATTTACGTACTTTCCACACATGTGAATTGTATTAGATGTTACTGGAGAGGATAACTTGCTGGAAGGTCAATATTGATTGAACATAAATGTCAATAAGAGTCAACATATCAGATAATTAACGTTACAGAATGCGGTAGTTATTACTTGTTAAAGACACTTATGTGTAAATATCTTGGCATAATAGTTGATAGTAAGCGCAATTTGGCAGGCAACATTGGGCAAGTAGTACTAGATAGGTGGTAAAGAAAATTGACAAAATCCTTCATTTATTGGATAAGGTGATGAGGGAAAGTATCAGAGAAATAAGAGAATGGTTTACGAAGTTTTGGCCATTCGATTGCTTAAATGTGACCTCGGTTTTTAGGCAATATTTTGGATACCAAATACAGGAATAGGATAAGGTGCAAATTAAGGTAGCTGGGATTTTTTTTTTTTTTTTTTTCTGTAGTTACCACAGAACACGGTCAGTAACTGATATAATACAAGAGTTGTGATGGAATTCTTTAAAAGACGGATGAATAGAATGTTGGGAATGTATAGTGGGTACATTAGTGACGAGGCTTTGATGGATATAAGTAAAAGAATTAGGAATCGTACATGAAAGCGAAGAGACAATAACGATATTCTGACACTCGATTTCAGGAATAGGCCAGTGGGAAAGTTTTATTTTGTATGTTAAGGAATTATCAATGGAATTGAGTAAAAACGTATCAGAAGCGCAGAAAGGATTTAAAATTAAAATTTGTAAAATAAAAAAATAGTTGGATCGTAATGCAGCAGGCAATACACTTTAAAGTAAAAAAATGAATATTATTGAGTGGGAAAGCAGGTCTGTAGAGAAATTGGCAACTGGGTACGTGCTTCATCTCAAGCAAAAGTAAGTAAATAAAAAACTTATAATATTATGGTGTTTAGTATTACATATTTGTCTTGTAATTTGTAAGAGTTTCTCCTATTTCCATGAAATTCCATCAATCCTTGTAAAAATCTATACTTCTGATAAAGTGTTCCATTCCGTACTTAACAGTTATTCGAAAACCCAGTTCCCAGTTCAGGTTAGAGAGTTTTATAATATAACTTATTTTTCACGATGTTGGTAAAACTTTAATAACCGTTAACAAGGTCTCATTCTGGTATCCAATATAAGGCGCAACGTTCGGTTTGACTACGTTACAACTTTTCAGGATCGACTTACCACCAAGGACAGCATCTCATTTTACGGAAAATTTGTGGAGCATGCTATAGACGTTTCTGTAGCCACACGTATTTCCTTTTCCGTTGTACGTAATATTCCAATTTTCAGGAGCAGCCTTCTGGTTGTGATTCAGATATTCTAGCGGTTGGGGGAGTGTGTCCCTCCGCTGAACAATAGCTGCCGTAACAATACAGGCTGCTGCCTACCGATATCGCCTATTCTCCATTCAGCAGCGCTACTCACTTCTTGCGGAGCTCGTTTGTTTGGATGTCTGTATTCCTAGATATCATTCACTTCACTGACGGGAGAAATACTGCGGCATTCCTTACATAAACAATGGCATAGCAATACCGTAGACGTCCTTTCGCATCTGTTCTAATACAATCAAAAGCAGCTTGGACAGAAGGGTATAGCTGATTACAGATGGAACAGTTTGTATTGGCCTCTTTTAAAATTTAAAACTGAAGTACTCCTGTAAATATTACTAGGTCAGCACTGACCGCGAATCTTGTTATGTCTTTGTTCATATTATCATCTACGAGTAACATTTTCATTTTATGATAAACATTTTGTTTTCAATTCTTAATGCGAGGACGCTGATTCTAAGAAAAAATATACAATCGATTTGTTTAACCCAAAAAATAAGAGCCTAGTGCTGATAGTTTTAAAAGACGCAATATTCTTTACTTTCCTGAATCATATACGATTTTCATTTTTAGAATACACAAATTACAAGTATACTAAAAAACATTACGTCCAAAAGTACAACTATTTAGTTCACTAATATATAATCATTCCTTTTCTTTATTATTAGGTAGCTGCCTCCACTATCTTGTATTAAGAAATTATAAAATTGATAAACTACAAAATTGAGCTATCGAATTTTTTTCATACTCCGAGTAAATATTTTAGTACCGAAGTGGTTTGTTAGCTCGTTCATTCAAGTCATATTGCTATAGCTTACATTACGAACAGTCGGGAAAAACAGGACAACAAGAATTAGCAAAAGTACTAAATTTCATATCAGTCGGATCGGGTCAACAACTACTGTATTTTCAATCATTAAAGAATTGGAAATGTTAACTTATCTTTACTTCTCGTAATACATCAACGTTTCACGTATATTTCTAATTATTTCTGTATGAAACCATTAAAAAGGTTTGAATAAAGTATGTTTAATTCCAGCAAAAACATCAAACCTTAACACTTCGAAAAATTCAAACCCCTAAACTTCGTACATATGTATTGGTTGCCTTCTAGTCATGTAACCACCTGCGTAATAATCTTTTGCAGTTGCAATAACCATACAGATGGACTGATGTATTGCAGGGAACGGGTCACTCATATTTTACCAAACAACTTGCTGACTTTTATTGTGATCTATTTCCTCACAGAGCTTGCAGTTTCATCATGGGCACTTACTAATGTTAGTAAAGATAGCCTGTAAGTTTTTTTATGTACTAATTGAGATCAGTTCAGAAGTGAAGTTTTTTTATGTCCTATGACTTTTTGTATCACCGATTTCGAGGTCATTAGAAGCCGGGGGCTGGGTACAAGGAACAGGAAGGATTTCATCCATGATCTTTTGAAGAAACCATCCCCGGAGTATTTTGAGAATACCATGGAAAACCGAAATCAGAATGGTTGACGTGGAATCGAACCCACGTCCTCCCGAATGTGACACAAGAGCGTTCCGCTCATTCAATATGTTCGGTATTTCCAGTCGAAAGAGAAGGATTCGATTATGAGTGCACAAGATACTCGTTTTTTTGTTTACTGAGCCTTCAGCGCTATATGGCACTTAGCAACCATTAGCCATTTGCACCAATAAGCACAATACTAACAAGAAAAGTGTAGCAATGTAGAAAAGACTCATAACTGATATAACACATCACATAGAGTTACATAATACATAGTAGACCTACATAAACAATCATAACATGAAGTATTAACCTGAAATACTCTTATAACGGTTTGTACTAATAGTGGGTTATAACAGCCCTCAGACCCAGCTATGGTATGAAGTTTTATTTGAATAATTATGTATAGCAAGCTGGGAGTGGATTAATTAATATTTTGTATATATTTTTGTGATTAATTGTGAATTTATTTATATTTGTCATGAAAATGAACATTTTTGTATGGAGGGAAACTATGTAAATGTTATGTAATATGTTCAAGGACAGTATTATGCATGAAATATTGATTAAAAGTTTTTAATTGTAAGTACATACTGAAATGAGCCACGATGTTTAGAGAACAATTCTGAGTGGTTTGGACAGATTTATGTAGATAATTCTGTGTGTAAATACCTGCAAATGTCGCGGGTTCGCGTATTCTAAGGTCTAGGGTATTGATTTGAAGCCTTTATTCAAACTCATCGTAGTTCCGATTCACATCCAGTGGACCAGCGAGCCAGATCTCACGCTGCGCCAATGTTATCTTTTGTAACGAAGCACGGAGGTCTCAGGTTGAGCACGTATCCAGCCTCCGCTACCCACGCCTGTAACTTAGTACATAGCTTACGACCGCGTTATGCCAGTTTCTTATCGCAGGCTGCGCCTCACTGAAATTTCAGCAGCCTGTATACCGCAGCAGTTTCCCCGACTGTGTGGGAGTGCTTACTAGAGGGAACCCACAGCATATAGAATAGCTTTGCGAAGCTTATGTCAGCCTGGAAACCACCACACTATGCAGTCCCCACTACTGGCACTATAACTCCGCCCTGACCATCTCCACTTAGTCCTAGTGAGCAAATTAACATCACCTTTTATCCCCACCAGAATCCCTAATCAGTTTTCCTGTAGACATGTAGCCACCGCTCTAGGCAGTCCAACTTACACCACGGACTCGGCAGTCCAACTTCCACCACGGACTCGACAACATCCAAGAATATCCATCCATGGACGCACCGTTCAACACCATCACCTAACAGGTACTTAAAGCTTGCTTGATCCACTGCTCGCGTGTTCGTCTTCATAACAGTATGTCCACCGCTAGATAGGATTCTAATGCATTCGCCGACAGTCACTCATTTCGATAGGGTTTAATGTGCCTTGCCCTGTAATCAGTCTACCAATGAAATATAGTTAATATGTCAACCAATCAGTATAGCACAAAGTCAGTAATAGTTCACCAATGGAAGATCAATGAGTATTAACCAATCAGCATAAGGTATTTCTAGTGACAAATCATTCCTTTGATCAATGTAGCCAATAGTGTAACATGTACGCCGATCTGTGTTCAAGGCTCAAGCGTAATAAACCAGTAGTTAATAACATGTGTTGTTATCATTCCTAAAAGATTAGTCACCTCTCCGTGAATAAAGATGTATGATAATATTTATGTAAATGTTTAATGCTAATCAGTGAGATTGCGCCGTGTCTATAGTTTCTCAGTAGCTAAGGCTCAGTTACTTCCTTCGCAATATGCCTGCAGAATACCCCCTAAGGTGTAGGCAGGTGCCCAAGGCGAACAACTACAGCTTCCCTCTCTCCAATCTGTCGTATTAAGTGGGAAATTGAAAGGTTTCCGCTCGGCCGATCACACCCACGCGACACAAATATCTTTAATTTTCATTTCCGTGTGTTTCATGATGATTGTGAATGATTTTGTATTAATTCTGATTGTTTTAATGTGATTTTGATTGTTAGCTGCATTGTCGCCGTTCGAGAAATAAAGAACGGTTTTCTATAGCGTCTGTAGCGTCTATGTATGCGATCGGCAAAGAAGAGTTGTTAGTTGTCAGTCGCTATCAGAATTGTAACATTTCTGTATTGAAGCCTATTATCTTTGATTGAGTCAATACCACATCTATGTGTACTCCGTAAATTTATTGTAGAGCTCGCGAAAAAAAAAAACCTAACTAACAAGTAATATAAAACGCTGCGTTAAATGCTCCTCCTCCTTCTTCTTCTTCCCGATGTTTCGACCAGGGCTTAGGTCGTCTTCAGGGGACTAGCCACCTGCTGAATATGCTAGACCAGTGTTTCCCAACGTGGGGCCCACGCCCCACAGGGGGGCAATTTGGTTTTTTTAGGGGGGCAGTTTAGAAATTGACTTGATGCGACTTTTCCACTTTCTCTTTGGGTTATTTAAACGCAATGCCAGATATGGTTACAAAATATAGCAAAAAAGCAAATTCTTAAAAGGATCACACTAAATTTCCATAATAAATGTTTATTATAAATCTTTTGAATTTGAATTTTAGTATTTCATTATATGTTTTTTAATTTTACTTACTGTGTTTTATGATAATATTAAAGTGTTTTATTTCAAAAACCATCCTATATTAGTTTCTTTAATAACAAATAATTTTTTTATTAAAAATTATGTATGGGGGGCAAACAAATGTTGAAAGTGGGACATGACCCAAAAAAGGTTGGGAAACACTGTGCTAGACACTCTAATCTGCTAGATACTAGCGTGGCTGGTTGTTTACGTATTTGATATTATTAATATGACGGCTGGGAAAATAGTAAAATCTTTTACAACTAAGAAGTAATTCTCCGGAGTAGTTATCTCAAGCAACAAAATGCTTATAAAGTTAACAAAAGATCGAAACATGCGTACACAAATAATTAACAGTTATTTAAAGAAAACTTAAGATTACTTTTCTTAATGAAACTCATTAGGATGCATTGTTGTTAGCGTGAAGCAGAGAACGGATATTGGTTGGGAAAGTGTATGCGAAGTCTGTTGAGGTGACTCGGGAATTTTGTTCTATGGTTTTGAAACCTAACACACGAAAAAGGCAAAAATAAAAGAAGGAGAAAAAACCAGAGAAGGAGGTTTTGAAAACAGGGATCACGCATTTGGACTTGTAGGGAGGTATCTCACAGAGTATGCATGTTTAAGAATATTCTATTTATATTGAACTATAAGTTTGGTGCAAAGAGTATTTTAAAGTTGAAAGATTGTGCCAAGAGTGAATATATAATTATCGGCAGAATAAAATTTCCAAAAGAAACTTTATTTCCAGAAACAGATATGACGCGAATCTATTGAAAATATGATCTGTGTTAAAATTCGAGCTTTAACTAGTATGAAAGAGATATTCAGGGCTTAAATGTCAGTAGGGCGATTGCTCCATTCCCAATGTAATCTATATACCCATTCATAGGAATCCAGTTTCAGTTCTGAAACACTTCTTTCCGATCACAACAATCAGATTAGCGGTCTGGTGACTCAGTATTTAAGACGCTTGGGTCAAAAATTCCGGTTCTCAACTTTAATCTTATTATTACCAGGAATTTGTAGATTCTTTGCTTATTCCATTGAGGTGTGCCTGGAAGCTCCATGGTTAAGCTTTCACCATATACTGTATGTCGTGGCACGACTTAGGCGGAATGTGAAGTAAATCGAACACGAGGTCATAAGAAAAGACAGGTTTAATTTATCCTTGTTTGGGCAGCAATTTTTTTCCTTATATTGACAGTGGATGTTATCAAACAGAACACTAATGAGCAAGGAATTCTTTAATGCCTTTCTGCCATGGAGGTGTCTACTGACAATTTACTTCATTACACATCTTCAAATTATGCGCCACACTTAAAAATAACATATTTGACCACCTAAGAGAAATATGAAATTAACTTCGGCATTAAACACTTGCGTGAATATTTTACATAATTCAGAAGAAAAAAAATGTTTCATAGTTAAAACGCTTAACTGACTTTTTCATCAGTATTGGAGTAATGGACTAATATAATTTGAAAGAAACGTGCAGCAGGATGCTCCTTCAGCTGTTTCTGCCTCGATAGTTCTCCGTCTAACTTCGTCACCCAAGACGTCCTGCTCGGCATAAACAAGCAGCAGTTAGGGAGACCGTGGTGGAGTCGTTAGCTTTGAAGCCTGTCCATCCAGAAGACACTAAGGGTCTGTATGGTACTCCACGCATAACGACCGGACAGCAAACGGATGTCTACCTTCAATAAGAGAAGCATGCTGCACCGGAGATGAAATCGGGGGAAGAGATAAATTGGCCATCCAAAAATAGTTACTTCTTGAAGAATTTCTACGAATTGTACGAATTTTCTTTTATATTAAACAGTACGGACGTAGGAGCATCAATAAGTCCATAAAAATCAGAAAATATGCAGAAGCGAAGTACCTGTTGTAAACAGTTTACTTTGAATCCCAAAATTTAATATATTTTTATTACGTGTACGTTTATACTTCTATATACGATATTATAATCTTTATTTCTCCCGATTAAAGTAATTATACATATTTAATTAAAACAAAAATTATCTGATAAAGGTGTCATACATTTTAGTTCTGAGACATACATCCAAATGTGAGTCTATGTTCTCCTGCTCCTAACTACACGACCCAGATTAAACGTAATTACAAAACAAAATTATCAGCGAAGCTAATATTCAAGTTTGACATGCTACCAATCAGTTTAATGCTTAAATATTCTTCCTTTAGATCACAACACCGCTAAAGGATATATAACAGAACATAACAACCAACATAAAGGCCAAATATTAGCTATGTTGCAGGTAAATATGAAAACCTATTAACTCTGATTACTTTTTCTTATGGTTTAGTGTATGTATTTATACGCAACAAATAGCTACCACTAAATTTAAAAATATTTTTCGTTCCTGTTGTTCTTATTAAATGAATTAATTGAAGGTTATAAGATATGCAACGTTTTTTAAATAAATTTAAATTCAATATAATTTCAAGCAAAATTTTAAACGGAAGTATAGCGAAAATCAATGGAACTACGGAGGATGAAACAGAATAACAATGAATAATTGTATAATATTTTCAAGATGCAATGTGTTTGTTAAACATAGTGAAAAAACAAAAATCTCGCTCTACGATTTACTGCAGCCAAAAATGACCTATGGCTGTGAAACATTTAATTAAATTGCAATGGAGCACAGGCTCCGGTGGCAATTTCCCTACACACCCGTCTTCCCCCTATTCTGCACCCACCTATATTTGCCCTCTACAAATTTTATCTTTAAATTCTTTCAACGTTTTCGGTAAATTATTCATCATTTCTCTTGGTAGCTCATTCCAGTCCCTGACACCCTTACCTAAAAAAAGAGCTTCCCACACCCTTGTGCCTGAAATCGAGTGCCAGCTTGTGGTCATGGTCATCTTTTCCCTTCAAAGCACTACTTTTCATACCTATTGCAATATCTTTCCATGCCTCATCACCAGTATATGCCCTGTACACTCCCATGACCCTCCTCATCCTCCTCCTGTCTTGCAATGAATCCCATTCCAGCTCCTTTATCATATCCGTCACTGATTGCATTCTGCGATAATTTCCAGAAACAAATCTAGCAGCCCTTCTTTGCACCCTCTACAACTCCTGTATTTGATACGTAAAATGAGGGTCCCATACTACACTACCATATTCGAGCAATGGTCTGACCAAAGTTTTGTAACCCAATTCCTTGACTTCTCTCGTACATCCCCTCATAACTCTCTCCAACAAGTGTAGAACTTTGAAACCTTTTCCTACCACCTGTCCTATGTGTCCTGCCCAGTTAAGTTTGTTATCAAAAGTAATTCCAAGATATTTGCATTTCAAGTCTTCAGCAAGCAATTCTTTCCCCACCTTATATTCATAATTAACCTTTTGTTTTTTATTTGTGTATCTAATAAGCTGACTCTTCTTTGCATTTATCTTCATTCCATGTTAACCAACCCAATTAGATATCCTGTCCAGATCACCCTGCAACTGTTTACAATCCTCTATTGTTTTGATTCTTTTATACAGCATTATGTCATCTGAAAACAATCTAATTTCAGATAGTAAACAATTAACACAATTATTCATTAGAATAATGAATAGCAATGGTCCCAATACGCTACCCTGTGGCAAACCCATTTTTACTTCCACTTCTTTTGATACTACATTTCCTACCCTAACTTTCTGTTTTCTACCTTTTAAAAATTCTTCTACCCAGCAAATGACTTTCTTATCCACTCCAATGGTTTTTACCTTATTTACTACCATTTTATGGCTTACTCTGTCAAACGCCTTAGACAGATCTAGTGCTACACTATCAATTTGGCCTCCCTTGTCCATTTCATCTGAAATATCTTGCATATATCCCACCAACTGAGATTCGCATGAATATCCTTGCCTGAAACCATGTTGCCTGCTTGAAAACCAATTACGTTCCTCACATATATTTCTGATGTGGTTGCATATCAATCTTTCCATTAATTTACCTACCACTGATCTCAAACTGATTGGCCTGTAATTCTCAACTCTATTTCTCACCCCTCCCTTATGTACCGGTACTACTATTGCACTTTTCCAGTCCTGTGGTAAGCAGCAAGTGTCTAGACTCAATTTAAATAATATTTCAAGATAAGATACAATGTCACATCCGGCTATCTTTAAGATATCTGTAGTAATATTATCTTCACCAGCCCCTTTATGTTTTTTCAGCTTCTTATTTCCTTCATGATTTCCTCAGGATGGATATCAAATTTTTTACTATCGTCATTTCTAATTGTGTTGTTAAGCTCGTTCTCCGAATTAGACCCTCCTGTTTCTGATTCATTGTCCCTAATGCTTTCACTGAACCAGTTACTTAAATTCTCTGCCTTTTTCAAATCGTCAGTAACTTCTTCTCCATCCTTATCTATAAGTGTCTCTACATCCTCCCTTCCCCTCAGTTTCCTGATATAGCCATAGAAATTTCTAGATGCATCAGTCAATGGTCCCCCTTGTAAAGGGACCATTTGTTGGCTACCGTTAAGAAAAACGTGAGTTGCCAAAAAAAGGGAGGGGGGAATTATTAAAATCTAAAATAATTCCTGAAAATGGAAAATACATATAATAATGATGCTATAAGGGGATCTAATAGGTTACTAACTAGAACCATGAATTTCAGACACAAAATAAAACCTCATTTATTGAGTCTTATGGCCTTACAAGGTCGGGTAGTAATTAACGTTACGTTAAACACAATTAGATCAGCAAAAGCAAGCAATACCCGACGTTTACAATTCGCCGGAGTAAGCAAACAAAACTGAATGAAATATCTCAAACAAGTAATAAAAACAGCAAAGTTAACATTGAAATAGCATGGCAACACAGGCCATCAAATTGAAGCTAACATTTTACTGTACAAAGGAAAATCCCAGGGGGCGCCGTATAAAGTGAATGAAAAGCATCAAAATTGAATAAACAACAGCAAGATGCTTAAGAAAAAAAATTGAATCGAATATAAAATTCAGCTAGCTCAGAATTTAAGTGGCGGGAGCAGAGTCTTAACCCAGGCGTCGCTTAAGGGCACATAAGTCTGTTAAAAATCCACTGAGTAGTGACAGTCGTTTCTGGTACATTACCATAGAATCATCGCCGTGATGGTGAGCGACAAACACAATGCCACTGCAGCAATGGAAGCTAAATAAGCGGCTACGACCGCGTTATTAGCATAACTTCCAAATAATGGCAAGCATGCCACTCGACATCTCGCTTTCCCAAAGCAAGAAATGATCAACCACAATGATCATCAAAGAGCGTGCCGGCTAGCACGTCTATTCACCAGCTCGTCTTGGACCCAAGTCACGTCCGTTCATCAGCTCGTCTTGGACAGAAGTGATCTCTAAAAATGGCTCCTTCTTCTTCCTCGGCTAGTTGCTCGCCACATGTAAAAGAACTCCACGGAATTAGTATTGTAGACCCCAATAAATGTTCAGGATTGGCTATCTACACATTTCCGTCGTCACGTGTTTAATATCATGCGTCGCATTCGCCGTTTCCTTCGCGCGTTTCCTACGTGGCCTTCGGGGTAGTAGCGGGGTAGGGATAGGTCACCGCCCGATTTCGAACGGGACTCAAGCCGGGCTGTCCCGGCGCCATCGAGTCGCCTCGCCTGCTCCATTGTTCCTCTCTCAACCGCCGAAATGGCAGTTTCTAGCCTTCGATATTCAGCCCTTCTGAGCCATGCGTT
>JARYHS010005898.1:0-24975 GCA_031002005.1 Vandiemenella viatica
TCTAGAAACTAAAATAAGCTTTAACACAACAGTTTTACATTTGATATTTCAACAGATAATTTCACAATGAATAATTTCAATTTTTTTTATGTATGGCTTTGGCAATATCTGTACAGTCTTTTCTTGTTGGCACGATACACGATTGTTCCGCGTTAACATATATTATAACTTTCTAAACTTGCTGCATTTTGTCATAATTGATTTATTATAGTTTTCTAGTTTTGTATGGTGTCTGCAGTTTCCTGTCCACTTTATGGTTAGAATTTTTTTTTAATATTTCACTATGTCACTTCATACGTCTACCACTACTACTATTACTAAACTATTACTACTATCTACTACTCTACCATCTAAGAAAGCATTTTCCAGCATTGGTATCGGTGCGGTAATCCGAATTCCAAATCTCCCGGAATAGCGCACGTTCTCAGTCTCTCTGGCAGCCAAAGTGACCGAGAAGGCCGCCCATCGGGAGACTGGCCACCTCCAACACTGGTTGTGAGAACTAATTTTCAATGATATATATGTAATTGCAGAAGTAAGGAGTCTAATATCCGGCTAGTAGGTTGTTCGTTTTACAGGTGAACTAGGTGATAGGTGAATAGGTGATAGGTGAATAGGTGATAGGTGAATAGGTGATCTATGAGCGCTAACGGCTTGGATGTATTGAGAGAGGATAATTGGGCCGTCCTACTAACGCAGTGGTTACTTCACAATTGGCTGACCATTTCGAGGATAATTGGTAGCTTACATTTGGCGATCATTGTCAAGATAGCTCCCTTGTCTTCCGCAGTGATGTCTGAATGTATAAAAAAAAATTGGAGAAATTGAAACTTTATGCCGGGACATTCAAGCCTACCCTCTCCAAGGATACAAGCGAACTACCACTCATGATATTCCAATGCGATGGATGAATTACCATCAACAGTACCATTTAACCTTTCTCCATACTCACTGTGGACCGGTTTGGAACTTAACCCTGGACTTTGGTGAACCATCTGGTGATTAGGAACTGTCCGCCACCACTTCTCCTATGCTATTGTTGCCCGTGGCCTGGTCCTGGAAATTTCTTCACTCCCAGGACTTGAACGAGCAAGGCCGAGCCCTATCACGGTGTGACCTCTAATCCCGCCTGCATAGCTTGTACCTCATATCTAATAATCCTAAATTCATAAGTATATTGTTTTAAGTAAATTCCACTTAACAGAATGACCAACCCCAATTTTGTTTCGGTTTATACAGCAAGAAGCATGTTATTCATTTTATTAGAAGTAGAACTTCCAGTTCTGTTACTCATGTATATCTATTATTTGGTGTATGTTTAGGGCACTTGAGAAACAATGCTATATGTAGTATGTTGTGCGTATTATATATGAAGAAAAAGTGAAAGAATGCCACCCGGCAGTGGCAGTGCCGAGCAGTAGGGCTTGGCGTCAAAAATGACGTCACTTTTTTTTTTTTTTTTTCTTTTTTTTTTTCTTTTTTTTGGTTTTTTTTGGGCCTCCTTCCTCCCCTTCAGCCCTTCCTTTCGCTCTCCAGATAGTTGGCTCTTTGCCTGGCTCTTTACCTTTTTATTCCTTTCCTAGACTTCTTACATTTATTTCAATATTGAAACAGTTACTTCAACTTAGTCACGAGGAACATTCTTTAAGTTCTGTCCTCTAGTTTAGATCTATGTAGTCATTCTTCTTTTATTTGTTATTTATTTACACGGTATAATTTTCTCTAAATATTTTGCGAGAGGAGTTTGCTCATTTTTTCTCCTCTTTTTGAATCTGTGGTAGTCTACCACAAGATGGACCCAGTAGTCCTCTATATTTACATTCTTTTGAGAGAATATATAGTATATGGTGTTCCCCATTAGCCATATTAGGGCGTCTTTTTTCTGTTGTGAAGTGGATGTCATATCTGGTTTCAGTAAGAGTTCAGGACTTATTCTTCTCGTTGTGGTGTCTAGTATGTATGCTGCGGTGCGCCTTGTCCAGTTCCAAATGTCTTTGACACGGTGGCAGGTAATCCTATGGAGTAGGGTGTCTGCCATTTGGCAGTGGTTGCATCTATCTGTTTCTAGGAGATGGATTTGATTTAGCTTGGTGTTAGTGGCTATTGTCTCATTGACTACTTTGTACCAAATTGAATGTACTGATGTTTGTAACACTGGGTTGTGGATATTTGTCCAAAGGTTTTTCCATGAAATATTGGGATACTTTATTTCCTGTCTGTTCCCAGGGGTGTTATCCTTCATAATATTGTATATTATTTGGTTGTCAAAGGCCGGTTATTTTTGTGTTGGAGCTTCAGGTAGCTGAGTTCCAAGTAGAAGAGTTGTAAGTATTTCATCTGATTTGGTATTCCGGCCATACTGATGGGTGGTGTCATGCTGTGTGGTTTATATAGGTCTATCACGTGTGCTGTAATGCCTTGCGGATTCCTGCTTTTTGCATGCAGCATATGTTTAACGAAGAGAGCTTTGCTCTTCTTATATACATCGACAAGGCCAAGTCCCCCTCTTTTCTTTTCTAGTGTCAGTGTTTCGACTTTAACTTTGAAGATTTCTCCTCTATGTATAAAAAAGCCAACCGCAGACATAATACTTCGTGCTAGAGGCGTAGAAACTGGGAGTATTTGCGACGTGTACCATAGCTTCCCAAGGACAAATGTGTTAATTAGTTGTACTCTCTGTATCATATTAAGATTCCTCACGGAGTGTTGTTGGAGGCAAGCTCTAATTTTGGCTAATAGGTTCCGCCAATTTGTTGTCGCACTTTTTTGCAGGCATTTTTGGAATTTGATTCCCAAGAGGTTGATTTCCGAGTTTTCTTCTAGCCAGGAGGGTTTACTATGCCTCAAACCCGCTCCAATATCCATGATTTTGATTTTTTTAGTTCACGTACTGCTCCAGAGCATTGACAGTAACTTTCGATGGTTTGTTTTGCAAGCTCAACGTCTGTCGTATCTTTCGCAAAGACAACTACATCATCCGCATAGGCCCGACAGATCACTTTCCCGATTCCTATGTTTATTCCGGTTACTGTTTCTGTTAATTTTAACAATAGTGGCTCTAGTGCTATTGCAAATAGAATCATAGATAGGGGGCAACCTTGTCTTACTGATCGCCTAATTCGTATAGGTCCACTCATCGTCCCGTTGACGATTATTTTCGTTGTGGCCTTGTTTAGTAAGTTATGTACTATGTTGGATATCTCTTCTCCGAATCCCATCTTAACCATCGTTTGTTTTAAAAAGTTATGGTTAACTCTATCGAAGGCTCGGTCAAAATCTAGTGACAAGATGGCACCCTCTGAGTTTCTTGTGTTCATACTGCCTATGACATCGCGATATTCCGACAGTAGTTGGATAATTGATCTGTTGTATCCAACTGCAGCCTGGTGGGTTTTTATCACCTTGTGTATTTTGTCTTTTATTTCTGTGTGCTAACACCCTAGCGAATATTTTATAATCACTGTTCAGTAAGGTTATAGGTCTGAAGCTCTTCATATTTTTGGCTTTCGTATTTTTGGGGACTAATACTGTTACGCCGTTCAAATTCCTCAGGTAACGTTTTTTGTTCCATAATCTCATTACATATTTGTATAAGTTTGTCTTTTAACTGACTCCAAAATGTTGCGTAAAACTCTATCCCGATGCCATCTGGTCCCGGCGATTTGTTTTTGGGACTTCTTTGGATGCCAGGTAAGCTTCTTCCACGTCAATTTCCTTGTTGAGTTCTGTTCGATCTTCATCGTTCAATTGTTTTTCTATCGAATCTAATATTCCGTCTGGGGCTGTGGAACTATCTGCGTTTTCGAATAGCTGCTTATAATGATTGTGAACTTGTTGTTTTATTGTATTTTGTGTTTTGATGATTGCTCCTTCTTCTGTTATCAACTCCGTAATCAGATGTCTCTTGCTCTGCGTTTTCTTGGACCAGATGATATATTGAAGCATCTTCCGAGGATATAGCATTGTGTACTCTGCTTCTAATTTTAACTCCTTCAAGTTGTCTCCTCTTCATTGCAATTATTTTTGCTTTGATTTTCTTGATCTCAAGAATGTATTTCCTTTCTGTTTCCACCTTTTTATATAGCTCTCTCAAACATAGATAGTGAAATTCTTCTTTTTGCCGTTGCCACCTCTTTATTTCGATGCTATAGGTCTTTAGCATTCGTTGGATCCTGGGTTTCGCCAGTTTTATCCACCATTCTATGGTTGACGGAAATTTCCGAGTTTGGCTGCAGCACTGTATCCATGTATCTGAGAAGTTCTGTTGTAGCTGGCGCTGCTCTAGAATAGAGGTATTTAGTTTCCAGTATCCCCGCGCAATGTATATATTTTGTTTCGCTAGGTTTATTTTACATTGGTATGCTACATGGTCCGAAAATTCAACCGGCCAACGCTCTGTTGTTTGAAGTTCGCTCTTCAGCTCTGGCTAATGTAAATACGGTCTAGTCGTGAAGCTGATTTTCCTGTCGTATATGTAAATCCTATGGTTGTTTCCGTTTAATACTTCCCATGTGTTCTAGTCGTTTGAGATTGCTTATGATGTATTCCAATTCTATGCTTTTGTTGCAATTGGGTGACTGGTCTTTCTGATGTAGGACGCAGTTGAAATCTCCTCCTAAAATAGTTTGTCGGGTATTCTTACCCATGTGTAAGGGTTAAACTATTTTTTAAAGTATGACGCCCTCTTGGCTCGTTGGTTGCTGCCTGAGGGAGCATATACATTTATTATTCTGGTATTGGCTATTGTGCAAGCTATAGTTCTTCCTTCTTCTGATCTTGTTACATCTAAGGTTTCAATACCTAGCTTGGTTAAAATTGCTGTTCCGAGGCTTATATCGCCACCTGTGTTCGTTATAGAGTTGTAGCCGGAGATTCTGTCCAGGTTTATTGCGTTTGTGACTTCTTGCAATAGTAGTATGTCAATGTTTGCGGCTCTCACATAGTCTTGCAGCATTTCCGCTTTAAGAGGGCTTATAATTGAGTTTATATTTAACGTTGCCACGGTGTACGTTTGCATCATACTGTCAGTGTGTTGCATTCAGAAAATGTGCGTGTCTTCGATTTGATCTTCCTGCTTCTCGTCGTCCGCCCAACTACACGGCGTACTTCCTACTTCGGTCCCTGCGCCTCTGCGCCTGTTTGGGTTTGGAGTTGGCTCTGTGTTGCTAGTTGGCTGATTCTTCTCTATTGGTTGTTTCTTTAGTTTTTTCCCACTTCCTTTGACTTCTTCTGTACTTTCTCTCTCTGTTGACGTTTCCCTACTTTGCTTGGTTTTGGTCTCCGTTTGTTTCCTTGCGCGGCGTTTCTTACCGAGATTGGCGACCGTTGGCCTCGTCCACTCCGTTTCTTCTGCTGTGGATGGTGGGTCAGTTGTCAGCATCGGTTCTTCCTTTCCGTGATCTGACTCGATGTTGTCGTCAGTTACCATCGTGTTTTCGAGAGGTTTTTTATTTATTTTCTGCTTTTTTCTCGTCCGTGTTTGTTTTTGTTTTGTCATTCCAGTCTCCTTGTTGTTTAGTTTGGAGGTTTTCACTCATTTTGTTCTGGGTTTGGCGTCCCTCGTCGCTCATATTTTCTTCAGTATTCTTTGTATTGTACATTTTTTGTGACTTTATTTCTTTTTGTATCACCGTCTCAGGGGGGCACATGTCCGTTTTCATTAGTGGTGGAAACTGCTGTTGGTCTCCTAATGCGGCCTCTTCATTTTGTTTTGTTGTTTCTGAGCGCTTGGCGTATGTTAACGGTAGTATTGTCGGTTGCATTCGAGGGCAGTTTGCTCTGATATGTTCTATTGAGTTGCAAATAGCACAAGTTCGTGGCTGCCCGTCGTATACAACAAGTGCTCTGAATCCACTTACGTTTATGTATGATGGTATGTGTTTTGTTATTTCCATTTTAACTATGCGCACTCCGTTTATCTTCTTAAATCGGATATTGCCTCCCCATTTATCTTCTGTAATTTCTATCACATTTCCGAAAGGTTTGATCGCCTGTAGAATCAGTTCGTTGGATATTTCAAATGGCAGATTTAACACTCTTATATGTCTTTTGCCCATTCCTGCGTTTGTTACTTGAACATTACTTACATTTCCATCGGCATGGTGGAATTTCAAATTGCCTGTATTTTCTTCTATTACGCTGACACAATATTCCTCACTTGTCATTTTGACAAATACACAGTTTTGGAATGAATCTAATTGAATTCCCAATATTTCTTCATCTATTAGTTTTACTTTGTCGAACAGCCACTCATGTATCTCGTACGCCGTTGGCCTTACGAAAGCACGATCGAATGTGAATTTTACGGTGTTTTTTCTTGTTATAGCGGTGGCTGCCATTTCTTACCTTTAACTGTAGTACTCGCCTCTACTCGGCTGAGAAGATGGTTTTCTATTACACTCACACAAAGCTTCTACACTGCACACTACTGTTGATCGCTGCGGCGTTGACCGACTACACGGATGTTGTTGCAAACACGTCCGTACCTGACGGCCGCTGACAGCGGACAACAGTTTACAGCAGCATATTATCAACTAATACAGATACATACGCTTCATTTGACTCGAATCTCCTTTTATTTTCTTGGTTCCCCCTAAAAAACAACACAACAATTGTATCTGCTGCAATCTTTACGTACAGCAAGCAATGATTGTCATCGAAATAAATCTTTTGGAATTCTCCTGATACCTTTTTTATCACAACAAACTAGAATAAGTTTTGTATTAATCAAGGTCTAGTTTGAATCGCAAACTTCTTCGCACAACAAGGGACTACACCAGCTTACTCACCCAAAGCCTGTATTTTTAGTGTTTCTACATTTTATAGTAATTTAGGAGTGTTTATTAATTCAAGGCGTATTTAGCTAAGATCAGTATTAGTATTTATTATATTTTGTTCTTTTTTTTCAGAATTCGAGATGTAAGTTTATCGCCTGGAAGGCTTATGTAAATTCGATAGTAAGTCAAATGCAATATATTACCAAAGCCAGCTTTTACGTATTTTTCCTATTCTCGCCCCTAACATATTTTCAACGTAGTTATTTTGGAATCTAAAATTATTTTATAAATATCTCTATCCTCTTAAAATATAAGATAAATACCACTATAGAGATTTGTTTGTAAAATAAATTCTCCACTCCATCTTTTGTAGCTATAACGCCATAACCCACTCCACAAAATGTTTTAGTCAGTGAGAAACGGTAGTAGACTGAAGGTCAGTCAAGAATATTCAATCCGTACGAACTTATTCAGTATTCGTGATGTGGTACAATGCTAGATATCGGAATCTACTAGTCATTTTCCTGGGACCCGAACGCTACAGTTTCGTTCGTCTTTGTGTATCTGAAAAGACTATAGACATATTTGAATAGTATTAAGGAGTTTCCTGATTAAATGTGTATTTTAAATAATTTCTTTCAGTCGGTGGTCACACATACAGTTTATGAAAGAGCAAATAAAACCAGTGGAATACTGTGTTAAACGTAGTTTTAACTGTGCCAGGAGTGAAAGTAAATGTTCATGGTGATGTTGCCTAAGATATTCCGGAAGGGTTCGCCCGCCTATTGACAGTGTTTTTCAATTCTTCGCGCATATGCCTCCTATCGTTGCTACCCATAATTCTGCCGGATATTGGAGACCTGCAAAGGCACAGTTGAGGGCCTTTGAAGAAACCCCGCCGAGACAGGGATTAGAACCGTGGACCTGTCGATATCCAATGAGCCGCTTTAATCACTAGGTAACCAGACCATTCCTGTAGTATGTGTTATTACAAGTTACCTCTTTTAGTTCCATTTCCCATTTGCCGCCTTCAATCTGGTGACCGCAAACAAGAAACTTCTTTATATAGTTTTTCTTCAAAGTCTAATGAGCAGTGTTAACGTTCAATCTGACATGACGACCTGTGTTAGGACACAGTTAACCTGTAGCCTGACGGGGTGCAGTGAAGTTTTAAGACAGTATTGATGGTGATCCGTACGTCGGATGAAGACATAAAACTTGATGGCCCCGTTGATTGCTTTCAACAAGGAAGGAATGAAGACCTACATGGGCCTGCACCACCTTTCACCCCATGCTTCTTTCAGCCTCATGAGTGACCCAGCAATATTTAACACCCAAAGTATAAATTTTCCTCTGGACATATTATGGTGAGGTATAATCCTTTACAAGACAGTGGAACATTATCACTAGACCACCCCTTATTTTTTTATTATTAATTTCCTGCTATTAATATTTAATTATTTTGAATTTATTAATTATGATAGTGCCGAACAATTGTTATAATGTTTGTAACCTGATCTGTAATATTATTTGGTTTCCACGGGCTGTGGTTTGTTTAGTAAAGGGGGGAAGCATAGTGTTGTTATACGGGCAGTGAATCTTGATTGGGAGCTTGCATTATAGCATGGCAGAACGTGGGGCAGTGTGTGTCGCGCCGCTTGGAGATGGTTGCATGCAGCCAGTTTACGCTCTTTGTACTCAAAATGGAACATAAGTGTTTTAAAAGTTGTTTCCTGGAACGGTATTGATTAAATTCAGTTGTATATATATATTTAGCACACATTTTACAGCCTAGTATCTAGAAACTAAAATAAGCTTTAACACAACAGTTTTACATTTGATATTTCAACAGATAATTTCACAATGAATAATTTCAATTTTTTTTATGTATGGCTTTGGCAATATCTGTACAGTCTTTTCTTGTTGGCACGATACACACGATTGTTCCGCTGTTAACATATATTATAACTTTCTAAACTTGCTGCATTTTGTCATAATTGATTTATTATAGTTTTCTAGTTTTGTATGGTGTCTGCAGTTTCCTGTCCACTTTATGGTTAGAATTTTTTTTTAATATTTCACTATGTCACTTCATACGTCTACCACTACTACTATTACTAAACTATTACTACTATCTACTACTCTACCATCTAAGAAAGCATTTTCCAGCATTGGTATCGGTGCGGTAATCCGAATTCCAAATCTCCCGGAATAGCGCACGTTCTCAGTCTCTCTGGCAGCCAAAGTGACCGAGAAGGCCGCCCATCGGGAGACTGGCCACCTCCAACACTGGTTGTGAGAACTAATTTTCAATGATATATATGTAATTGCAGAAGTAAGGAGTCTAATATCCGGCTAGTAGGTTGTTCGTTTTACAGGTGAACTAGGTGATAGGTGAATAGGTGATAGGTGAATAGGTGATAGGTGAATAGGTGATCTATGAGCGCTAACGGCTTGGATGTATTGAGAGAGGATAATTGGGCCGTCCTACTAACGCAGTGGTTACTTCACAATTGGCTGACCATTTCGAGGATAATTGGTAGCTTACATTTGGCGATCATTGTCAAGATAGCTCCCTTGTCTTCCGCAGTGATGTCTGAATGTATAAAAAAAATTGGAGAAATTGAAACTTTATGCCGGGACATTCAAGCCTACCCTCTCCAAGGATACAAGCGAACTACCACTCATGATATTCCAATGCGATGGATGAATTACCATCAACAGTACCATTTAACCTTTCTCCATACTCACTGTGGACCGGTTTGGAACTTAACCCTGGACTTTGGTGAACCATCTGGTGATTAGGAACTGTCCGCCACCACTTCTCCTATGCTATTGTTGCCCGTGGCCTGGTCCTGGAAATTTCTTCACTCCCAGGACTTGAACGAGCAAGGCCGAGCCCTATCACGGTGTGACCTCTAATCCCGCCTGCATAGCTTGTACCTCATATCTAATAATCCTAAATTCATAAGTATATTGTTTTAAGTAAATTCCACTTAACAGAATGACCAACCCCAATTTTGTTTCGGTTTATACAGCAAGAAGCATGTTATTCATTTTATTAGAAGTAGAACTTCCAGTTCTGTTACTCATGTATATCTATTATTTGGTGTATGTTTAGGGCACTTGAGAAACAATGCTATATGTAGTATGTTGTGCGTATTATATATGAAGAAAAAGTGAAAGAATGCCACCCGGCAGTGGCAGTGCCGAGCAGTAGGGCTTGGCGTCAAAAATGACGTCACTGAGGCAGCCATGTTTAATGACAATTTGTTCAGTGGTAGTCAAATGAAGTGACTTAGGATTTTGTGCCAAACACACAAGCATTCTCAGCCTCTTCCAACAACTCAATTATTTTTATAACTATTTTTTAGTTTCTCGGTTTTTGCTTGTAGGAAATGAAACACTCAAAGTAGGGAGAGAATCAGTTGAAGGAAAGGGGAGGAAGTGTTCTATGACCTTCACAAAGGCATCACCTAGTCCTGGTATGACATCTGGAAACCATGGCAATCAGAAAGGCCTAGCTACATAATACTAATATTACCATGAATTAATGCTCTCGGTCTGACTGAAATGTATTATTAAATCAATCTAAACAGGTATAGGACGAGTGGTGACAAAATTGATACAAGATGTTGCACAGGAAAATATTTCAGATTTTATGATTAACCGATTTATAGATACAGGGGACAAATTTCTTACACATGAATGATGCTCATTGCTTTAAATATTTAATTAAATTGCAATGGAACACAGGCTCCGGTGACAATTTCCCTACACACCCATCTTCCCCCTTTCCTGCACCCACCTACATTTTACCTCTACAAATTTCAACTTTAAATTCTTTCAGCGTTTTTGTTTAATTATTCATCATTTTCCTTGGTAACTTATTCCAATCCCCGACACCCTTACTTAAAAAAATAGAATCTTCCTACACCCTTGTGCCTGAAATCGAGTGCCAGCTTGTGGTCATGGTCATTTTTTCTTTTCCATGGGTTACTTCTAATTCTTACACCAATCTTTCCATGCCTCATCACCAATATACACCATGTATACTCCCATGACCCTCTTCACCCTCCTCCTGTCTTGCAATGAATCCCATTACAGCTCTTTCATCATATCTGTCACTGATCACATTCTGCGATAGTTTCCAGAAACAAATCTAGCAGCCCTTTTTTGCACCCTCTCTTACTCCTGTATTTGATACTTAAAATGTGGGTCCCACATGTGGCTTGCTTTACTGTACCTATAATGACTGCCTCGATTCAAGCTTTCCTTTGAGCTACAAACTGACCTGCGAGAAAAGGAAATAAATAATATTTTACAATACACAGAGAAGTCTACGAAGATGTGAAAGTTGAGGAAACAAACTTTAAGTAATTTACTATTTAGCGAGATTGTGTTTAGCCCTCTTTAAAATTTGTAGTCACTTCAAACTCAACATAAATTCTTAAAATTTTTCATATAGAACCGATGGATTAAACAAAAGTTCATATTTTAGCTAGATACGGTCTCGTGCCATGACATATAACTTTAAAAACTCATTTCTGAGGCTAAAAACTCATTTTTGTCACTTTAGCACTGTGTAAAATATATTTTGGTTTAAATATCCTTAAGAAGTACATCAATTTCACGCTATAATGAACCTCGGCACTTGATAATCAATATGTGTACATAAAACCTCATGTTTTGTTACTTTTAGACTTTGTTTTCGACGGATTTATTCACAAAATTTTTGTGCTACACATTTGCTTTAAATCGGTATTAGAAAGACTTCCTAGAATTCCACGTGGCAGTGATCCTAAAAACTTATATTTTAGTCCTAAAACTTATTCTTTGTAGCAATGAAGTCTTCATGGGTGTACCGCCAGATTGTGTTCAGAAGACACGATATTTCGACGACTAGCTCCGTCGGCTTCATCAGGTGTGGAGACATCTGCACTGGTCAACTGACCGTCAGAAACTGAATTGAGAAACAGCCGACCAGTGCAGATGTACACCCGTCAGGACTTCATTGAAAGCATATGCCGGGAAAGTCTTCATTCTTATTCTTTGTTACTCCTAAGGTCTGAGTAATGCGTTTTTTATGTAAATTGACCTTTAGAAACTTAACAGAGAATAGACTCAAGAAACAGATCAGATCTGAGTCCGGTGGAAAATATGTACTTACTTAGCTGAATCTGTCCGCAAACTATTCTAGACTAATGACTATCTCCACTACTCTTACTACTAAATTAACTCACAAATTGGCTAGATATTCATTTCTTTGTATCAGTTGCTAAAGCTCAACAAGACTGTGTAACCTCCCCTTCTTACATTTCAGTAAAACTAATTACTGTGTGAGGCTAATGCATTTGAGAGGTAATATCCAGTTTTGTACGCTCAGAAAGGCGTACTGGGAGGATTAGCTCCAAAGTGTTAATTAATAAAAGAACAATTCGGCTCCAGGAATATCTTTTCTTGGAAACCCGGCCCGTAATGTTATGCGCAACGGTTTTAATAACTTTTATAGGTCTGGCAACGACTAAATGAAGAGCGATAGTACATTTGTATGCTTCACTTTAATATCACAATTTTAACACCGTATTACAAACATCACCACTTAATACATTTCGCTCCTAAAATTACACCACAGCCGCAGCAAGACTTTTTGTGCGTGCTTCTACACATATTTCTCTTCCTCTCTGACTCTTCACAGACAATACTAATCCTACCTAAACCTAAGAGCTTACAACTACCCCAGTACAATATTAAAAGCGTCTGTGGAACTCGTTACATTTACAATTTCATAGTATTTACATTTTTAATTATTAATCATTATTTAATACCAAGACATAATTAATATATAGATTGGAGACTAAAGGTTGCAACTGTGCGTAAAAATAATTATTTATTTTTTTACACCAGTGAGCACTTAGCGTCGAGAAAAACAGGTCTGTTAGGTTTTTGTTGCTCGAACCTTGTCTATACGGTTCATTCAGTCGCGATCCGCCTTCAGGCTGGTTCTAACAGCGGCTCAGAGTGGCTTGCCAACCGTATTATGCGCTTTGCTGCCCGCAACCCAGCCGCGCCGCCTGGTAATCCCTCGGGAACATCCCACTCCTTCTAGGCGGGAGTAGGAATCAATTAGTCTGAAGACGTAGCGGAACTGGTCTAACACAGATCTCCAACCTCCACGCTGAACACGAAGCAATACGTCTCAATACTCCGTGTCACCACTAGAGGCACCAGAGAGAAGGGATTATTTAGGAAGATAAAGGGACAGTGTCAAAAGAAATATTGGGAGCTGCACCACTTTGGTAACCATCCAGAAACTGGTACTAACCTGTTGAAATTTACATCAGTCGCTTTCTCAACATCTTCACGTTTTGCGATCATACATCGCGGAAAATTTTCCAGTAATTTAATTAAAAATGCCGAAATATGACAGCGACGCAAGGCCGTTAGATGCCGTCAACGTTGAAAAAATCAGTGACAGTCTATCAAAATGTTGATTTAATCCTTTGTTGTAATGTTTTCATGGCTTTTCAGCTCTACTCCCTTGTAAAAAGGTGCACAAAATTGACAAACATGCAATATTTATCCGAGTTGTAATACGGTGATGCCCGCCATCTTACATACCAACGAGCAACCAGAGATAATCGATTGCTTCCATTGTAAACAAATACTCCATTTGCGTGTTGGATGCCGCATAGCCAAAATTTCGTTGTTTTTTTTTTTTTTGTTTTTTTGTTGTTTTTTTTTTTTTTTTTTTTTTTGTTTCAATTGGTCCAGGCCGTTTTTCAACCTAACCACGTTTTCTATGACAAAACGAAACTTTTTAGATCGAAATGATCCCTGTACCGATAATTTTTATGTTATTTTAGCAGTGCTGATAGCATTTAGCAGTTGCTCAGCCTATCATATTCCGGCATTTATAATTAAATTCCTGGCGACTTTTCCGCAAGGTATGATCGCAAAACGCAAGAGAACATGTTGACGAAGCGACTGATGTAAATTTCAACAGGTTAGTGCCAGTTGCTGAAAGGTTACCAAATTGGTGCAGTTCCAGAAATATGTATTGGCAGTATTAAATATGTTATTTTATTGTTGCCTTTCTCTATATTCAGATGAAAGGTTGGGGACATTCTCAGTGTATTTACTGTATAAAATGTTTTCAGACCGCCACCGTTTGCGCGTTTTAAGAACAGGTAACCCATCACAACTTGTAACTGGCTTAAGTCACCGGTAACACGTGGCTGTATTAGGTAAGTATCACCAGGAACCCGGTACTTCGCTGTAAGATGAAGCCGAAAACCGACTTCGAAACGACCCATCGTCCATCTTTGATTTGTGTTTTTCTTTTGCTCTCATTAGTCGCTCGACTGGTTTGATGCAATCCTCTTACAATCCACGTCTTCGGTTATCTGCTATATATATATATATATATTGATTTCTGCATTCCCCTAAAGTTATTACCTTCGACTGTTCCCTTTACTAATAAATTAACCAATCCAAACTTGACTGAAATATGACCCACCATATTGTCCCTTCCTCACCCTCCGTTTCAAAAACATGTTCATATCGTACTTTATCTGTCCACTTAATTTTCGGCATCCTTCCTAGGTTAGAAGCCTCATAATGTCTTTTACAGTATTCGTTGGCTTGTTGCCTGCCATGTTGACTGAAGTGGTTGTAGCACCGTAATGGTATCAGTCACTTGACACGGGATTAGTAGACTTTACTCCTGGTGCTGGAAGACACTTTCAAAATAATGACAATCCAGCAGGGGGGGAGAGATGATAGTACACAATTCTTGAACACCAGATTACGTAGCAAACTCCTGTGTTCAATCGTAAATCTCTCCGCAATTCTTATGCACCGAGGACATACAATAATATTGATGGTGTTATTCGTCCGTCGGGATGGGGGCCTTAAATTTGGCAGCCTTTTGGTGCCCAAAGCGTCCAGTGTCGCCACGGCTTGCCGTGGTGGCACAAACCTCCAGTCGATGACGATGATGTGTCTTTCGAACAGTTCGACTGGAGTCTCATTTCATTCACCTTTCGTTCATTCAGAACGCAAACAAAACATCGCACTAAGTAAACACACACACACCACAGTTGGTCACACAAAACTGTAACCATCACATACACCTGTGTCACTGCGGAACACAAGTGGAACTTCCCCTTGTTAAATTTCCGAAAAAAAACTGCTGTGGAGGGTATAAACCAACCATGGGTCATTGGGAAATAATCATCAACATCATGATTAGCAGGAACTTCTAGGGAACAAAATATTAATGAAATTTTATCCTACCTGGCAATGCAGTGAAAACGCTACAAGTATTACCAATGCGACCCCAGTCCGAGGCGTTGGTTGTGTAATGAGAGTACCCATACAATGAATAAAACAGGGTTATAATTGCACTGCAAGAATATTTGTTATTACGCGTCGAGTCCGCTGATGCTAGGTGTTTAGACTCGTGGTTGCCAAACAGCTGTCTTCTAATACTTTAAGAAGGCGGTGGTCAAGGGATGCCTACCTCTGAATAATAGGACGACCCCCACACACCAAAGCTGTTTCTAATGGAGCATATGGATAGCGGTAAACACACAGGCGAGATGATCCTCCTCAGGTATTACGCCCGAGCGAACACACTGATTTATATAAGATTTTCGGTTGGACGGTGACAACCGTTGATACAAGGGACCTGCGGGGACTTCCTGCTAACGAGGCTGGAAAGTCACATACGAATATAAGATGATCAATTATCGATATAAGCCGAACTATATATCTAATCACTGTACAAAAAAAACATCGATGAGTACGAGCTGTTAAGCAATAAAAAAAAGCATGATATTAGAACATAGCCAACTTTCAATGCCAGAAACGAGATCTTACGATTTCAACGATCACAGCGCTAAGTCAGAAATCGTAAGCTGATAGTGTATTGCACTATCAGACTTCAAATGATTAACGTTTTGTTGTCCACATTAGGTTTCGCGGGCTGACAACTATCAGCTGAGACGTAGCACAACTGTCGAAGTCTGTTGCAATTAAAAAGGTTCAGTAATTTCCCGGATACAGTGCTTAGCACAAGTCACTATTTGTCCATATAACTCACTCTGAAACTCTCTGAGTGTAGGGTTCCATCATATATCAACTTGTAAAAATTGAGCTTAAGATATTGCAGAGAGCAAAGAAAAATTTTACTAGCAAGAATGAACTTTAGTTCTCAAGCTTTTGAATTAATGTACGGCGAACCCAATAACCCTGCTTGTCCACTTGCATTTTTTAATCTAAAATCATTCTTGTTTACATTTAATGTCCTTTTATTACTATTTTCAGATGATCAGTTTTTGTAAAGTCACATTAAAATCAATATGTTACGTTTTATTCAATTTTAGGATTTTTATGGCCTCATTTGTAGGGCAAGATATTTATTTTGAATTCTACGTTAAATACACCTTTTTCTGGAGGCCATATGTTCTTTCACAGTAAACATTCAATAAAATCAATATTCATTAATAATTAATACAAATAAGATTTACAAAACTCCCTTCTGTTGCAGTGGTTTTAGTTGAGCATCGTGTTCGTAAAGCTTTCTGGTTACTGTGACGTATAATAATTATGAAGGCATTACAAATATCGTCTCTCACTTGCTGTAAGTATCTGGTTCGAGTCTAGCCTTAGGCAAAGACGATTTTAATTAAGTGTTGCGTTCGTCCTGTGTTGTCCTACTACTGATTTTAAGGAATGTATTGAGATCGATCAAATACACATACTGATAATCTGAACGATAAAATTGACGCTGCCTGTATGTTTCATTTGTCCAAATGTGATTAAATTCAATTAGAAAATAAGCAAATACGAGGAGGTATGTTGAAAGGCACCATGAGAATTAGCAAAAGCAATGGTTAAGGCAAAGGCCGATAGCCAGTTTATTTGGTATCTGTTTTCTTCCCTCTTAGCTTTAGGGAATGGAATATATGGAGATTATGCATTGTTAAGTGAATAGCCACCGCTTACATCCACAATGTTATGAATAGCCGAATAACAGAACACTTAAAATAGTAACACAGCTTGAGTTAAATTGACCTGCGACTCTTTCAAAGTTTTCGTCGTTAAGGTTGAAGCGGCAACTAACATTACCTACTTTATAGGCAGTAAAAAAGACATAGCATTAACTTCTGGAACTTGTATGATATTACAAGAGTGAACGAGTAATTATTACATTTACACGAACAATTAAGAATTGAATGAGCTTACATTTCAGCAAATGATAGTTCCAGTAATCTTTAGCAATTTACTTAATCTTGAGTCTTTACTGCCCCTCAGAAATTACAGTCTCCAATATTTTCTATTTAGTAATATTATACCATACTGGTGATTACGTCACACATACTGCGTAGATAAGATCGAAGTTTCTCTCGGCGTTGATAATTAATATAGTCTTCTCAGTTGAATAGCCGAGTGAGCGGCGTATTTTCACACGATATCCGGCGATAGGAATCAATAGTGAAGAAGGCTACAGAGTTTCAGAACGGCGAAATATTGCGTGAAAGTACGCTGCTCAGTCGGCTAGTCACCAGAGAATATATTAAAGTATTCCCTGTCTTACGTGTATTACCCCTTCTGATGCAATTTATAAATTATAAGAAAGCGACGGTTTCTTCAAATGATAAAGTGAAAACATTGTTCCAGAAGTCGGTAACAATAGTATTACAATCACAGGAAAACCCAGAAATGTTTTCATGTAAGAGAACATTTATTTTCTCACTATGCCAACTCAACATTGACATTAAAACTGTTGAGGAGTTCCGCGTTGATATTTATAAGTCGTTGCTGCAATTTCAGAACAGGTGTAGTGGCATCGAAACTTCGAACCAAGGCATCTGGCTGGCGAGATTAAAACTAACCAATATTACACTAAAGAGATACACAACTTAAAGTTGGCTTATTACTTATAATGTATATTCGTTATTTTAATTCCTAATTCTGGGTGTAATTTAGAATCGTTTTTTTTCTAACTTTTTGTTATTCACTACATCTCAGGAATTCAGTGACATTCAACAAGCATAATTGAAACACTAAATAGAGAGTCTAGGCTTTCAAGATACATAAGTTCTGAGAAATATCTGGATTTGGAACATTATACTTAATTCCGAGAACCTTTGGTGTTGCACAGTCATAATTATAATTCAGTTGTTTGGCGTCCCAAAATTCACAATTTATTTTGGTGTTTATTACTGTAGTACAAAAATAACTACTGAAGAAAACTGTTAATTGCTACGCTTATATATTTTACAAATAATGGTGCTTCACTTGAGTGACTGAAAAAAAAATTCCACCTTCTCTCTTAGCTTCGTTTATCTTACAAAAAGGAAGAGAAAAACCATTTTCTGCAATAGAACAGCTTCTGAAGTGAAATCGTTGCAGTTAGGATTGAACAATTTTGTAAACAACATACATTTATCTGTAAATCTGACATTGGTTTCTAATTTTTGTGAGGTTATATTTGCTATTGGATTTATAGATTTGCGTGTCATGTTGGAAACGAAATTTGGAAGATTCTGTGTTTCAAGAACAGGGAACATGTTCATTGTTCTGGCTTTAATGTTACACACAGATTTTGAGTCAGACGTCTCCATAAAGTTCGTAAGTTTATTTTTCAAATAATTAGAAGGGTATATTATTGTGACTTAAATCCTCCTTTTAAGATTTCTAGCGTAACGCTTTCAGAACACAGTATTAAATATAAACACTGTGTTATTATCCTGAGGAATATACGTAAACAGGAGCAAATTGGTAGCTCAGTGGTCCCTTGAATTTGAAGGTACCGAATCGGTTCCTGGTTAGGGTATATTATTCTTGTGAGCCCTGATCTTTACCTATGACGAATATTACGCAATTTGAGTACTTTTCGACAGATATGTAGTACGCGTTACATTGTAGGACCGGGAATACTAGATCAAACCTTCGTGCCTCAAACACATTGGCAGAGTGTGTATTCTTTCAAACGATTCACGCTGTCTTCCGATTCTGGAATGTGCTATGGTTTTAGTAAACAGATTCATGGAACAACTTAACACCTGTTACTACATTCATGTAGTTGCAAATCATATTATTCCTACACATTTTAAGCAATGGTCCCAAGATTACCAGTTAGTTTGTCATTTTTTTTTAACTGCTTAACGTCTCTTAACAGCAAGGTCTTTAGAGACGGGAAAGGATGGGGGGCAAGGAATAAGAAGGAATTCGGCCATGGCCTTTTGAAGGAAGCATCCCGGCATTTGCCTGGAGTGATTAGGGAAACCATGGAAAACCCAAATCTGGATGACCGGACGGGGATTCGAACCGCCGTCCTCCCGAATGCGAGGCCAGAACGCTAACCGTTACACCACCACGCTCGGTGAAGATCATCAGACGGTTGGTGACAGCTCTCCTTGAATCATTCCCATGTCAGCCGACTGTAAAATCGTCCGAGGTTGCTGTTATCATTCAGTGGGGTTTGCATCTCTTATATAACCTATTACAGGTGAGTTAGCAATGGTTATAGGTATTAAATGCAGAAATAATGCACAAGGCACTACTCCGAGCAAGACTACACTGTTTCATTTTTGCGTTTCGTGCAGCGTGGAAGTGAAGTGGTACTGTACGCACACTACTGACCATGGAGAGGGATCAAAGAGCCCCGCCCGTTGTTGGTGTGGCGGAACCCGCATGTACTGTAACATGCCAGCCCGTATCCACCCTCAAGAGAGAAGAACAACGGATCAATCGTTTGAGGAAGTCTCGGCGGCAACCACTATGGCTGAGTTAACAGTTAACAGTTCTCGGAATACAAAGAAAGGCACTGATTGCATGGAGAAAAAAAAATCACTGGGCACTAAATTCAGAATGATGGCTAGTTAAATATGTCCCCAGGGATCAATTTCTCGTGCTTTGTTTTTCCCAAAAATTTAAAATAAACACCCACGGATATTACATGGCAATGAAAGTATGTTTCGGTTAGGGGGTTACTCTAGCATATCTTTAACAGAATACCGAAAACGATTACTGGAATTTTTGGAAAACTTAAGTCCCAAGGAAGAACAAAGATAATCTAGTCCAGCAAATTATGCTTGAAAGCAAACAAAAATGAGTTTTGATCGATGTAAAATAGTATAGAAAAACAAGATATTGGTACAGAACAACCTAGCTTTCATCTGCAAATAATTTGAAAATAAATAAATCATGCTAATGGCGTTTCGCTTTTAAGGACATTAAAGGTGTAGTCGAAATCGGTTTCAGACCTTGAGTAAATAAACAGTATTCCTAAAGTAAGTATGCTACTCATATAAATGGAGCTGCTTTTCATAACGGAGGCTTAAACACTAGCAGTGAACTTAGAGCAATCCCCGAGGAGATGCTCCACAGTACTGATTGGACAGCAGGCTGAGACAGCCTGGGGAACCAGTACGGACGTCCTGTTTGGTATAAATTTCATCGACTTCTTTGGGGATAGAGCCTGTGTCGCTCAAACTGTAGTCGTAGGATTTGCCTACACAGCTGACACGTTGAGGTTTCCCACGAGATTCCATTTGTAATATGTCGAAATCAATTAACTGGTTATGAAGGTTATGTATGACGCTAACTTTTATATTACTCGAAGAATCTATATTAATACAAACGTCTGACCATGTTTTTAAGGATAACATGAAGCACTAAGAAAGGAGATATCATAATATTTCCTCATTAGTATAAAAACAATAGCATAAATGATACAACTATTCATGAATACAGTATCGAATAGAATGTATGTACGGAGGTGCTGTTTTATCTCAGTTTGACTTAAAAAAAACTTTTGACTGTAGATTCTCCGTTAGCAAAATGTTACACAGAAAATTCTACAAAATCCGACAACACATTACTTATTACGGAAACAGACACAGATCTTGATTGACTGTTGGCTATTGCAAAAATTTAAAAAAGAACATTATTGAAACTATGAGCTTTATATATATATATATATCGCACAGTTTCTGAAAGAATATTTCGCCCGAAACAAAGAACGATCTTCAAAATTTTGGTTGAAACAAGGTTAAAAGCAACGTTTAAAAGTAGTTTTAACACAGGGATTTAGGAATTGCAGATGTAAAAAAAAAGTCATTGTATTCTTTAATTTAAATCTTGGATTAGCCTTGATTTCAAAAGTGTAGATCGCACAAAATTTTCTTTGTGTGCTCGTTCATCTAGGACACAATGTTGGACTATTGCTGTCTGAGAACTACTACCGGATTGAATTAAAGTCATACCATGTCTTGCGTTACGATTGTCCTGGATAAGGTATTCGTCGTGATAATAACCAATAACACAATCTTTATATATAAAGATGAATGTATGTTTGTTTGTTGGTTTGTTTGTTCTTCATACAAATCCACAGTTTTCATCCGATCTCGATGAAACTTTGCACACTTATCTTTTGAAACAAGAAGAAAAATACTGTCTACATTTGGTTGAAAAATTATCTGTATAAATAACACATGTTGTGTCATAACTTCGAAATACGGCGATAGACAGACACGTTGGATGTGGACGTCTCCAGACCGTGTTTGCGTGTAGTGAACTGGCAGCTCAGTGGCTAAAGAGCTTGCTTACGAACGTCGTGGTCTCCGGTTCAAGTCTCCGTGGAGGCCAAGATTTCTTAAAATTGTTTTTCATCGTAAGAGTCAGGCCTGGGCCGTAGATTATTTGGATTGAATGTTAAACTGTAGATATTATAAAGTTAGGGGTGCAATGCGAGACAAATCGTAGGTAGACTTGCAATTTTGTAGGTGTACACTTTTTTACGTTATAATGATCCCTCAGGTGTTGTTCGCAGTCAGTGTGTGAGTGTGAACCACAGTAATATTAATATAAATACGGAAGTAAGTCTCTGTCTTTTTGTTACGTTTTGACGACTATATGGCTATATCGTTGTGATGGAATTTTATAAGGAAAGCTGTATGAAGGGCACAGGATATTTTTTTCCAGTATGATTAACAGTTGTAGTCACGAAATTTTGAAATCTTATCGAATAGTGACAGAAATATGTTGGAAATTGATTCTCTTCAAGAGGCAGGTTCGACGGTAGAATGATATAGTGATAGCTATCCTGTCATATTATGCCGACTCGATATTGTTTGGGACCAATCCTTCGTTACCAACAACTTTTTATATTTAATTCTGGCAAAAAAATTCTTAATCGACGCATACGAAATCGCGGGTACGAGGCTAGTAATATATAAATCATCAATACGTTGAAGTTTACATTGTTTTTAAGGGATGATAGTAACTTATCTCTTCAAGAAAATATGTCGTATGTTACTACTTAATGATTTATATCGTTTAAGGACGTTAAAACAGAAACAAAACAGTTTTAATAAGTACACGGTTAGTAATGTGTTTCATTTGGAGTAAGATATATTGTTTTATTCTCGAAGGCGCAAGTATTTGCTTAAAAGATTTCCGTTTCAGGAACAAATAAATGTGAATATCTAAATACATTCCCTACTACAATAGAATTGACATTTCGCTTCCTCATTTTTGCCAGAGAAAAGTCTCTTCGTATCAGTGTTATTCTCTTTGGAACGGCTGCCGTTTGCAAGTATTTCGAGGAGTACATTAACATACGTGGAGTATTCAGAGACTTTTGTCACTTGGTGCAGAAGCACTGAGGTTTGGACGACTAAAATGAAACGAGTAATGTTGATGATTACACTGAATTTGTCACTATATTGACACAAAACGTAACTGAGGTTGCTTTTACCAGTTAATAGAAGGAGAATTATCTTTATGGTATAAAAATACGAAAATTTGAACGGAATCCTGCGGCCAAACCAATCATATTAACCCACAGAACCGTTTATTTCATCTTTACCGAAGTAACGTACCCGGCCAACAAATCATAACCGAGTACTGATCGATTCGTAGCGATGTTAGGACGAAATGAAAATGAAATCTTAAATCACCAAACTCTGCAGTCATAAACAACCACTTCAATTATGTTATGGGTATGTTGTTATTGCGGTTTATGTGGTAGTGCATCTTTTCATTCCGCTTGGCAAGTGCTTAAGCCTGGCGTGGCTTATTCCGAGCTGAATTGGAAAGCTGATCCTATTTACTGCACGAGTGGTTCCGAACATGGTAGAGCTCTTCGAGAAGGCAGTGACAAATGACGTCGGCAGGACAATGCCAGAAGCGATTGCCAAACTCGCATTCAATGCCTGGCAGGGGAGATTCTCGTCATTCGATCACTTCTTAGAAAACTGGTATACTCCTTCTGTCTTCAAAAACTACTAATTAATCGAGGAAGATCTCCTTTTTTAATTATGGTTATCTCGTTACTGAATAGAGTTGTAGTTAAAACTGAGATAGAGTTTTGATGATAAAAAGGAAGGAAATTAGTGATGTACTATCAAAAACCAATATCGTGACATTCCTCATGGTTGGATCGGGATTCGAAGCAATAACATTCTCACTGATAGATGTTGGCCCGTGGCAACGTGTTTCGACTTAGGTGCGCATGAAAGCGCTTCCCCATAATGACCTGGACAGGATATCTACCTGCGTAAGTCAACATGGAACAAAGATAAATGCAAAAAACATTCAGCTTTTCATGTACACAGATAAGAAAACTAACATTTGATTATTATTATAGGATCGGAATAGATTTGCTTGTCAGAAGACTTCAAATTTAAATACCTTGGTATAACAATCTTATATATAAAAATCAATGTTTGTTTGTTCGTCTTCTATGCATTCCTATACCATTTATCAGATTGCAATGAAACTTTGGAGAGTTTTCGAGTATGCGTCTGCGAAGGTTCCTGTGAAAAAAAAAAAAAATCCAAAATGTCACCCCCTATTCCCATAACACCCCATAATTTAGGCAAAACCACATTTTTTATCCGAATTAGATAGGAATTTGTACACTCATACTATAAAACAAACATAAAAATACTGCCTACATACGGTTACGAATATTAATCCCCTGTCCCCCTCCACCCCCATAATTTTTTCACTCCATAATTTAGGCAATACCACATTTTTTATCCGATTTAGATAAGAATTTGTACACTTATACTTTACAACAAACAGAAAAATACTGCCAACATGGTTTCCGAATATTCATCCCCTTTCCACCCCCATTACGTTTTTACCCCCTAATTTAGGCAAACCACATTTTTATCCGATTTAGATAAGAATTTGTACACTTATACTTTAAAACAAACAGAAAAATACTGCCTACGTTTGGTTTCCGAATATTCATCCCCTCTCCCCATTTCCAACGCCATTACGTTTTTACCCCATAATTTAGGCAAACCACATTTTTTATCCGATTTAGATAAGAATTTGTATACTTACTGTTTAAAAAAAACAGAAAAAATACTGCCTACGTATGGTTTCCGAATATTCATCCCATCCCCCCCTTTCCAACCCCATTACGTTTTTACCCCATAATTTAGGCAAACCACATTTTTTATCCGATTTAGATAAAAATTTGTACACTTATACTTTAAAACAAACCGAAAAAAGTGCTTACGTATGGTTTTCCGAATATTCATCCCCTCTCCCCCCTTCCAACCCCATTACGTTTTCACCCCATGAATTAGGCAAACCACATTTTTTATCCGATTTAGATAAGAATGTGTACACTTATAGTTTAAAAAAGAGAGAGAAATACTGTACACATTAATTTCACAAAAACCCAATCCCTCTCATCTCTTTCCACCACCTTAATTACCCCCTCTTCCCCATAACACCCCATAATTTAAACAAACCCGCAAACCGTTCGTCCGATTACGGCGAAGCTATGGTGAATTGTCGAGGGGATGTCGAAAATGGTTCCTGTCAAAAAAATTAAAAAAACCCACCCCTCCTCCCCATAATTTAGACAAAACCACATATTTCATATGATTTTAATGGGAATTTGCACACTTATACTTTGAAACAAACAGAATAATAGTGCCTGCATATGTTTTCCAAAGCGCATCCCCTCTCACCCTTTCCAACTGAAAATGAATGAAACAGCAGTTTAAAATTTAATTGTAAATATTTCTTCATTTAATCTATGTGCCTACTCACGTCCAGCAATAGTGAAGCATTGCCGGGTCAGCTAGTTAATAATAAACTCAACTGGGCCGGACAAATTGGATAGGCGGTAAGAAAAGGTTTCAAAATCTTTCATTTATAA